>BGZK01000772.1:0-287008 GCA_005406025.1 Eumeta japonica
TCCTGGAGGCGGACGGCGTGTGGTTGTACAACCGCAGTTCGGAGCCCGTGTTCGTGAGCTCGCCGGCGTTGGACGCGGCGGCGGCGCGGGCGCTGCTCGTGTGGCGGGTCGCGCCCGGCCATTGCCTGTGCGTGTTCGACCCCGCCGCGCCCCCGCCCCTCGCCGCCCTGCCGCACGTGGGGCCCGTGGATCCTCGCTCGGTGCGCATCTCCTTCGCCAAGGGCTGGGGGCCCAAATACTCCCGCCGTGACGTCACGGCCTGCCCCTGCTGGCTCGAAGTGTTGCTACCTCCGCACAGCTGACGCAAACAATAAGTGATATTCTGATGTTCAGTGATGTTACCGTAGGTAGCGGCAGTTTGGAGTAAGAAGAGCGTGTAAAAGCGATCATCTCATTTTACATATTTATTTGTATCGGATATACTCTTTTGAGATTTTGGTCAAACCCTGAAGAATTATAAAATAACTTTAGTGTTTCATGAACATTTTGAAATTTATGGTGGCTTCGTTACAGCACAAGTTTTCGAGCCTTCCAATAATTGTTGAAAACTGGCCTAGTGATAATGGCGTCCCCCGAACTTTGTGATAGTTTCGTTTTCGTAACGGCTATCAGGAAATTTGGATTGTTACGATTATAAAGTTTGAGATAATAAGTGATAGCGGAGGCCACCGCGTTTTGTCGACCCTCGTCGTCGCGTCACCGTCACCGACGACGTCGCTCTTAGTGCCGATTTGTCACTCGTACAGATTGGATTGGCCAATTTAGTCGCGAAGTGCAAATTCCCTTTGTTATTTTTTATATACACGTTACAAAAATAAACCACGGGGTCTCCATTGTAAATAATTCTTTATTAGTATGCTACAGTACGCAGTGGCTTTAAGAACTACGAGACTGTAAATATAATCTATTACATTTGTAATTTAGTATTTATAATTATGAAGTATGCCTTACCCTAGTGTGTAGAAATTGTATAAGAATAGGTATATAATGTTAACATTTTGTACAAACGATGAAGTCGTGAACTTGCGCCTGCGCGGTTGAGGGCTGTGTTAAAGAAGCATTTTATTAAATGTATCTCAGTTTTTGTTCTCTCTTTTACATTTTTGTATGTTGCTCTTTTTGATCTTTGACGGAAGTTCTACAACAAAATGCATTTCAAATTACGCCATAAAATATAGTTGGAACATTGAATTAAGAAATGTCACAATTATAATTTTAGACGGGTAATTCACCAGAGCACAACGTGTATTATTAAAACTCAAAGAGTATATGTATTACGTCACTGCAGATAATCAACATATGCGTTCAAACACATTTCCGCCTTTTTTTGAAGATATAACCTTTTACATCCAACGCAGAACATTGATGCTTGGTAATACGTTGCGATGTGTGATTTGATATGCCGTAAAGACGATCATGAAGAGGTATAGTACAACAGGAACGTTAGATAATGGAGAAGAGGCTTTATTATTTGTACGATCGTGGCGCCTCTAGTGACGAAAAGCTGCTATAAATCATATACGCTATTGAACGCATTCTCCATATATTGAGAATTGTTACATATGATGAATTTCCTCATATGTTTGGTCTTTTTTTTTCAAATTGCAATCTACATAATAATCAAATATTATCAATCGATTCGCGTAACCTAATGAGACATATGTATTTCAAATGGTACATCATTTTTTCGTGGTCTGTTTTACAAAAGTACTAGAACTCGCGAAATGTTTAGTAGCATTTTTATAACAATAGCATTATATAAAACAAAAGAAGTCGAAACTTAATGTCTATCATCAGGCATTATGAAATATGTAATGTTTTTTTTAAAAATGAAATGCTTTTACTCAAATTACAAACCCTCTCTTTATAGGTCCTTTGGTGGACGGTCCGTAAATATTGATAATTTTCTTTTAAGTAGGAGTTTAGTTTCTGAGTTTTAGAAAGATCTGTTTTAATAAAAATATGTATTTTGCCTAGGCTCTGTTCGAAATTAAGTATCACAAGCCTAAGCCGTTCCACTGTTCACGCTGGAATTTTGCGATATATATAAATAAAAGAAAAAGTAAATATTATATTCATAGAACCGCTATGTTGTGAATGGAATTATATTTAGACACTGATTGTGCCTTCGATATGGAATAAAGTGATTTAACGGTCAATTCATCTGGCGACTTCCACTACGTGTTTTAATTGTCGTAACATTGTTTAGATATTGCGACACGTATTTCTAAATTTTCGCTTTTCGACTGAATTTTGTTTTAGTTAGCCGAGTTCGTGAATTATATCCTAGCTAGGTACCTACTCATAGCAAGTAATGGATATTGATCTAGCTTCTTAACCGAAACTCATTTTAATCTAGTCGTGAACGCTTAGCACAATCGCTCGTGGTGCCGGTGTATGCTCTGGTTATCCCGCGAAGTAGGTACCACAATACAAAAGTGAGTCTTGCTTCTCTACCAATGGTTTACTTGCGAAATACTGCTCGGAAGTTGGTAGCTTTGTCGTTTCAAAATTCTGAACTGTAAAGTCCAATGGTTGTCAATTAAAAATAATTATATTTAAATCTGGGATTATGATTGAATTTTCGAAATGTGATGGCATTAATCAATTTTTGAAACTAATGTACAAAACGTATTTCGCAAGTATGGAATCCCCTTAACATTCTTTTCAATGTAAGACAGTGCAATAATTTACCTTTGTAGATATTTATTTAATCGCCCGTGGCAGCTGTGTGGCAGATTTTATTTGATTTTCACCAAATCGTACCTTCGTAGTGTAAATAGTGTTAGAGAAGGATCGATTTTCACTACCTCTTTAAAGTCAATATGACACTGAGTGTTTACGAAAGCTAGTCTTCTATGTATTGTGTTTAATTTGAAGTTGTTTTGAAAATCGATTCTTGTATTTACATGAAATGTATACTATTGCAAACTTAATTTTTTATTCTGTAAATGTACTGTACATTGAACGACGATATTTGTATACTTAAAGAAAAATCCAGACTGGTATGTGAATGAACGATACTATAATGAAAGAAATAAAATGGATAATTTAATTAAAATGCATTTTAATTCCAAATTTCATTTAATTAAAAATTACTTTGGTTACAAATTGTCAATATAAATGTTATTTTTTTTCATGTATATTCGGGTGGCTAAAATTATATAAAACATTTTGTTGACTACTCTAAATTAATAATAATTTAATTCGTATGTACTAATATACATCATATTAATATATTCTACATATTAAGACATATACTTAAACTCGCTTAATTTATAATTATAGTAGATTTATTCTAGTTTTTTCAAGTTGGTGTTAGGGATCAGTACACAAGCGATGCCGCATACTGGAATAAAGATAAAACAATCAAAAGTAGATAAATTTAAAGTTTACACAACCGACAAACGTCTTAATTAATACGCCTTTTTTAACTAGTTCTAAAAAAATATACAACGTTTTAAATTGTCAATTAGACAAAAAACTTCAAAGTATTGACGTCACACCAGTCGCGCTTTATACATTACTTCTAACACTCCGTTGTGCGTACCTCATACAATAAAGAGTAAGCTAAGTATCGGCACAATGTGCGTGTTACCGGCTATGGCTTACGATTTCACAGTTCTTCACCAAATTATAATTATGTATAGAACATAATGTACATCAAATATTAATATTATTATTACTTACTATCCGTAGGGGGAGTGCAGCTGCCCCCCCCCGGCCCCCGGAAATTGTATGTCCTACAATATATTACGCCCCGTTTACATGTTCTGACCTAAAAAAAAACCTGATTTGGCCCCTCCCGTACGCCAGGAGCTGGGTACGCCCATGTTAATTTCCTAAAATCTACCTGGCGTATATTAAAAGGACGTTTATTTAGGTATCAATCACATTAATTATTATTGGGAAACAAATTTTGTTGCGATTGACAGTTTAAGTCGTTAATAAAAGTATTTTTATTGTAGTATATAAATATTTGTATAAAATAAAGAGAATAAAATAAAAGCAAAACTGTGTGTTTGTGTGTGCAATTCACACACGGCGGAAGGAAACTTCAGAAAAGTAACCTAGTATCTAAGTAAGTAGAGAACGAGATGAATATAGAGTATCTTTTATTATATTTTACCAAGCTTAAAAGTTATTTTACATTTTTATGAGGATATACATTGATAATAAGAAGTGGGAAATACGAATGAAATTTATTGATCAGAAAATATTAAAGTACAATTTTGAACTTAAAAAAGGATTAAAAATAGAAAATATTGAAGTGCAATATACGTGCTATACTATATCGTGGCATCGGGCACGCAAGGCATCGTGTTGAATATAGATTCAACACGATGCCTTCTCCCGAAACTTCGTAATGTGCAGAACTATACGTATGTAACACGCACACGTAAAACACTCGGATGAGAGCAAGTATTAGAAAGTTTGCAATATAAATACACACCGACGTTGGCTCTCTCGCTTTAGCTTGGCAATGTATAGGCGCACACAAGAGGAGAATGTTTAGTAGACGAAAGTGGGCGGCTACAAGGGAGGGGAAGTATTCTATTTCATTCCCTTGTCGGAATAATCCTATATATTTTTGTGTTTGTTATGCGTCTTATTTTCATAGAGTTTCAAATCACAACGATTATACAGAAGTTTCACTTCAAAAAAAAATGTGTTAATCGAGGGCATTCTGTACTTACCATAATATTGATAAGCGAATGTTTATCGGAGTGGGGGGACTTTTAACCATCAAGTGTGCGCGACAGATTAAAAAAAGATTAAATAGATATACTTACTAAACAATATAGTACAAATCGTGATGAAAGGTGGTAAACAGCCAAAATTTAAAAGTGCTGGAAAAGTGACCGTGCCCATGATGGTGCCCATGCGTCCGCACATCAGAAACGTAGCCAGCGCCATCACCCTGCGGCCAACACCACGGTAAATGTTTATAAGACGTTAGAGGCTCATTACAATTCTAATGAACTGCCACATCACTATTAAAAATAAATGTAAGTGAAGAGAATTTATGTCTAATTTTCTATATTTCTCACTCAGAGGAGTAGAGTTAAAATAGCGGTAGTCAGTTCACTTCTTTCGAGTTCTGGGTCAGGTACATATATTTTTGGGCGAATTCGGACCTTCCCTTCTAATGGTTTTGAGATATAATTTCATGTTTTTTGAAAGGATAAATAGTATTATAAAACAGTAAAAATGATTTTCCTGCGTCTTCATTTTATTTTTTATCTTATGTATTTTTATGGTATAGTCGAGACGCAAAAGAGCGGGCGAGCCATTAGAGAGTAGAAGGTCACCGTCGTCCATGGACACTTGCAACTCCAGAGGAGTCACTAGTACGATGTTGGCCCCTTGGGAAAGAATAGCATATCTAATGACGGAGGAACGGGTTAATGGAAAGAGGAGTGGGTCACCGGAATCTTCACTCACTGGACGAATACAATAACGAAAGCTGCTTCTTTACGTATCTACGTATTTTACAATAGTGTGGTATTTTATGGGTCGAAGACCCATTTTCGTGCTGCAGCCAAGTTGGCCACAGAATAGATCTACCACAGTTTTGTAACAATTGATACTCTAACAATAGTAATATGGTTAGAACATCAATTACAAATCATGCGCGTAGTAAAACGTACGCGACTTAAAATAAATTAAAACATCAAAGTCGGTATCAATAAATAGTTAAAAATGTTTTTAGCTTAAATGTTTGGCTAAAATGATGTCTATATGAAAGAAGTGTCAATACTAAGTTTAAAATAATCGTTAATATCATATAACATATACAAAAAAATGTTTTTGTTTCTTTGCAGTTTCTTAAATATATTAAAATGTTGTTTCCTAATGAGTGTTATATTAAATAAGAAGTTTTAAAATGGTAATTTCTTAATACTAATGGTATATAACTAAAAATATAATTATGTGTGTGTCTATCGATCCGGCGAAAAGCACGAAGGGAAAATAGTGGATTTAAAAAATGCCTTTAATATGTCAAACCTTGAACCTAAACAAACGTGTAGGTTAGGGTGTCCGATATTTCCCAATTTGGTTTTTGACTTTGCAGCGCCCCTTAAATTTTTAGTTTAGTTTAGTTTCAGATATTTTTGCAATAACCAATAAATTTTAATGTAAATGATGATAGGTTTTTGGTCAAAATACAAAGAAATTAAATAAAATATTTTTATTTGAAATTTGACGTTGAATAACTTTAAACTAAGTGAATTTATCGAAAAAAATACTAAGAGTTTTTTGTAGAGCGTTCAATTTTCTACAAAAATAATTATTTGTTACAATTTTGTATGAACTGGTTGAGGAAAAATAAAATTAATTGCAAAAAGTACAAAAATCCATGTTATTTAAATGGGAAATGAACCGTTGTTGTGGCACAGTTTAGTACCAATATTAAGGGCTTATATGGGTCTGATATTTTGTTTTAGGTGATAAAATAAAAATTTTAGGGGCGCTGCAAAGTCAAAAACCAAATTAGGAATTAACGGGCATCCACTAGGTGTTTGATTTTGTTCTTCAAAGCACCATGTCACCTAGCCACAGAAGGGGGAAGGTATCTCGATTGCTTTTTATTAGCTAAAGAGCAAGATAAATTGAGTGAGTATAGCTCTCTCAACGCTTTCAACATTTATTAGAATCGAGAAAATGAAAAACAAATAATTTCTAAAGATGTCAGTACCAATTGATTCAAAAAATTATTTACTGTTATCCTGACATCACATAGGTACTTATATTTGAAATCTTTATTTACATTTCTATTTTGACAAAAATAGAAAAGAAAGCTCTACCACAAATTCCATGAACTAATCCAATATTTTCTAGTAAATGAAAAGATTCAATAAAAGTAAAATTAATGTTCATAAGAAATTTGCTAAATTAGTTCATCTTCTCGATAACAGATGTCAGGTTAGTCGAATAGTTAGGCATGCGTATTGTGGTCGCCATTATTGCTGGATCAAGCACCAAACATTTATCGAGCTACTCTGGTTTCCCTTCAAAACGCATAAATCTTTCGCCTTTTTACTAAAGATTTCCGTGGAGGGGAACATTCAAATGAGTCTTACTCTATTTTTTGAAGTCCCGCTTCAGCGGGACTTGTCTATTATTGACAGTCGACATTGTTGACACTAAATTAGTTTGTTAAACAGTAGGTTAGCATGCTTAGGGCGAGTTGTTTCATCCAAGATTATATGTTCGTCCCTCATCCCGATCCACAGACCAATGGTCAAAAATTATATAATAAAAGCCAAATTCGAACTCGAAATGTTGTAGAACGTTTGTTTGGAAGTTGGAAAAGAAGGTTCCCAATAATTGGTACTAAGCTACGATTGAAAAAAAAAACAGAATTCAACCTGTTATCGTGGCTACTGCTGTTTTACATAACATTTGTAAAATTCGAATGACATCGAGCCACCTGAAACTACTTTATGATATCATCATTACTTGAAAAATTACTCTGTTATTTATGTCATATATAATGATATCGGTACTATTTCGTTCATGTAATTGAGAATAATTTTGTTCGTTTATAATGTCATCATACTGGATACTTTAGGCACGTATAAAATTTTGCCTTCAGTCAAGATTTTGACTTTTATGATTGTAAAATTAGGTTGATTTAAATTTGAGTAACGTTTGTGAATTTAGATGTAAGGGACCGCAAACGAAATCCATTCAGTATTAATTTCACCTAATATCTCCATGCATTCATTGTTGAGGAAAAAAGTCTCGATAGACTGACGTTTGCTGTCTGCTGACTTATCTTTAGCTGAAATCAACTCCAAAAAAATAATTATTTGTTCTTAAAAAATATTTATAGGTTTTAGAAGGCTGTTTTCAACTTAATGGAGTTTAGTTTAACTAATTCGGTCATATAGAAGTAAGCATGCTAACCTACTGTTCAGCAAACTAACTTAGTGTCAACAATGTCGACTGTCAATAATAGACAAGTCCCGCTGAAGCGGGACTTCAAAAAATAGAGTAAGACTCATTTGAATGTTCCTCTCCACGGAAATCTTTAGTAAAAAGGCGAAAGATTTATGCGTTTTGAAGGGAAACCAGAGTAGCTCGATAAATGTTTGGTGCTTGATCCAGCAATAATGGCGACCACAATACGCATGCCTAACTATTCGACTAACCTGACATCTGTTATCGAGAAGATGAACTAATTTAGCAAATTTCTTATGAACATTAATTTTACTTCTTATTGAATCTTTTTCATTTACTAGAAAATATTGGATTAGTTCATGGAATTTGTGGTAGTAAGCTTCTTTTTCTATTTTTGTCAAAATAGGAAATGTAAATAAAGATTTCAAATATAAGTACCTATGTGATGTCAGGATAACAGTAAATAATTTTTTGAATCAATTGGTATTGACATCTTTAGAAATTATTTGTTTTTCATTTTCTCAATTCTGATAAATTTCTTTCTTTTCAGTGTATTACGCATTTATTTTTTTTTGTTTTGTTTGCTACAAGGAGCATGCGTTGGCTAGATTGTCATCTATTGGCAAAAAGTCAAAACTCTTATTGTACATTATCGGCGAAGGTTTTACGCCATCTAGTGACAAAAAGCTGAAATTATTGTTTGTTGTCTGTGCTGCGATATATTTTGGTCTCACTTTCAACCATTGTTAATCAGCCGAAACCCTTACTTTATAATTTTAATCAACTCTTAAAGGCCAAAAGTTCTTTGGGGCCGCATTCGACTTTACACAAAATATTGACCATGAAAAAGAGCCAGTGTCGAGTGGTAGAATTATTGCTCAAACAAAGATTTCAAATGTATATGATTTCAAAATATCTGTTTTAAAACTGATGATTAAGTTGAATGTTTAGTTGTTGGCAGAGGCGGCGTAAGGCGTGGGCGGTGTGGGCCACCGCCCACGGCCTCGCGGTGCAAAGGGCCTCGCGCCTCACAGCCAAAAGTAAATTTGTATGGAAAATCCATTGAGTTATATGTGTCACTAGAGAAGACTATTCAAGTCGATTCTTTCATCCATTTAAGATTGTTTACGTGACATATCTTCACTTAGTCTATGGCAAGCGCTTGCCGAAACTAGACGTGGTTTTATACGAATATTCAATGATCAATAATGACTACCTGCGTTGTGCGATATTGCTTAAACAATTGCTAAAAAAAGTAAATTCATTTCTTTTATTTTTATTTAATGTTCCAAAGATAGATAAATAAAAATTTAGGTTTGTGTCTTAATGAATAAAAAACTTAATTTTAAGTGATTTTCTATTTTATATTCCCTTCTTCATGCACCATCAGAGGGCCTCGAGAAATACACCTTGCCCACATTAAGTTTAGGTCTTGCGCCGCCACTGGTTGTTGGGATTGGAATGAAATCAAATATAACAACTTACACACCGCTTATATAGTACGCCATATTGCAAAGAAAACAGACAGACAAAAGAAGTACATGGATGTAATAGCAACTTACATAAACATATTACACTGATAACTACGTTCAGAACACACTATGGCCAGTGATTGCATTTCTAACAATAATAGTAAATATTTTTTTTAATCAAATCTATTTAAACATCTTTAGAAATAATCTGTTTTCTATTTCCTGAATTCTAATAAATTCTTTTTTTTAATTTTGACTAGAACCTTTAAAAGTGCAATTTGTACATGTAAAGCAGGTCTGTCCGGAAAATGTAAGCACGCCTCACTTTAATACCTCAATTCAGTAAAAAGTGAAACAAAGAAAGAAGTGTTGAATCGGAAACTAGTTACTTAAGCATGTGGGTGTTTTTTGAATTTTGCAATTTTTTTACCCAAGTTTTGTTTTGTATGTATTTGGAGAAATTTGTAGTAACATATAACAAGAGTAAATTGTTTATTGTTGGCAACAAAATTGTGAGGTATGCAAGATAGTGCAGATTGTAGTATTTTTAGACGAAACCAGTTATTTGGATGTACATACCTCAAGCTAAACGAAAAAAAGGAAGTGGAATTCGACTGCGTTCATCGGAAATAAATTCGTATTAAATAGTAACTACAAAATTTATTATTTTAATAGTAATTTCCAAATTCTTTGTGGTTCATACGTACGCATATTTTTTACTGCATTTACCAGTTTATTCCGTTTTTTATTCAGAAATGGAGTGTGAGCACTGTTAGTGGGAAAATTATGAATTTTATGTTTTATTATTTATGTTTATTTTTCTTGTATATATTGGAAAATCCAGAAATACAAGAATACATTTTCATCAGACATTTTTAAACTTTATCCATGACTTGGCACTCGACAACACAAAGTATTTGTTGACAAATATATACACAATTAAAATATACTAGCCTTCGCCCACAATTCCGCCCGCGTGGACATAATGAATTCATACATCTTCTATATCAATCGATAACGCTGTGTCCATCGCGATCTAAATCCCGGTACTGTTCTAGACTCAACCTTTATAGGCGACTATGACGTGACTCTATCTTAAATCTTACCTAAAGAGGCATTTTAGGCGATGATTTTAAGTAGAAATATCGCATGATTTATTTATCTACATCGAAACGTAAAAATTACAAGCATTCCCGCGTTGAACCGTAAAATCTATCTATCTTATTGATTTCGGTCAATATTAAAAAATAATTTTCCATTCATTTTTAATGTCTCATACTCAAAGGGTGCAAACGGGTCTCTATTACTAAGCCCCCGATATCCGTCCGTCTATCACAGGACTTTATCTTCTGAACGGTAAGAGGTAGAGACTTGAAACTTTCGCAGAGTATGCACTACTATGGCCACTATAACAATAAATAATAAAAATAAAATAAAGTTAAAAGTTAACCCTTTATATAACCTTTTTTCGATGTTTTTTGCTCGAACGGTTGAATGATAATACATAAAAATTTACAATTTTCATGAAGTATGTATTATTATGGCTGCTCTAACAATAAGTGATAAAAATAAAATAAACTTAGAAATTAAAGGGTGCTCCCACATAAAAAAGTGTCTTTTTTGATGTTTTTTTTTTTTATTTTGTTAAATTACTTAAAAAATATGTATAGTTAAATATCGTACGGTGGTGCGTAACCCTTCGTGTGCGAACCCGACTCGTCTTGCCCCTGTTTTTTTTTTTACTTATCTTCACCGATTACTGTCGCAATAGTTAATACAAATAATGTTAAACGAAATCTCACCTTATGGCAGTGGGAAACAAATCGACCATTATGCTACTGAGAGACGCGCTAGCCAGTGACGTGAGCGCCAGTGCGGTTGTGACCATGCCCACGACCGCGAAAGATCCGTTCCCGAACAACGGCAGCAGCATCACCACCGCGGCACACGTAACTGTACACACTCCGGCCACTAGTCTCTTCCCGCAGCTGTTCACCAGCAGTCCTCCTATTCCGTAAGTCAGCACCGATCCCGCCCCCACGACGACGCTCTGAAGGTAGGTCATCATGTTCGTCTCGATGGGCTTGCAAGTCTCCACTTCCTCCGGAATGATGGGATCGACGGTGGTCGGGGCTATGGCGGCGCACAGGTCGCTGCCTTCTTGGGCGCCGATCATGGCGGCCAGCTGCGGGAACCACAAGCGCAGGGTGTTGGACCTACGAGATACAATATTAAAATTAGACTGTAAGACTCATCATCATCATCATCATCATCGCTCGACCTTCAGCCAGTCGCAATGACTGAAAGGGACAAGTCCCGATACACCGAAGGGAGCGTAAATATCGGGGGGAGTGTAGATTCTATTCTGGATTAGGAGTGACGGGAGTTTGTAGAGCCAGCCGGTATTCGTGCAACCTTTAGCCAGAAACTGGATTAAGGATGGGTAATAGATACTATAATGTGTCAATAAATACAGTAGGAAGGGCAAGTTTCTTCCATTTGTCTTCCGTTCTCCGTTTTCTTTGCTTGGTGTAGAGCTTTCAGTGTTTGCTTCTGGATGTTGGTATGGTTCGTCCGTAATCTTTAGTTTCTACGTTGCTCATTGCTAATGTGGCCTATTCCCTTTAGTTTTGTTGTGTTAAGTCGTGTGTTCTAAGATAGCCTTTTTCTTAAAGTTTGTTTCTTCAGTTAATCTTCATACTTCATTCTCTTTGCTTAGATAAACTTTTGGTGCTAGCGAGAGTTGGTATAGTTCGTCCACAACCTTCCTAATCTTTAATTTGCTTTGTTCTTCTTAGTTCCCATTGTAGTAGCGTTTGTATGTATAAGAAATCTGAGTAAGTTTGTTTTTCCCGTTAGTCTTCTATTCTTCATTTTCTTCACTCGGTGCAGAGCTTTCGGTGTCCGTTTCTGGGAGTTGGTATAGTTCATCCGCGGCTTTTTTCATTTCCATTTTGTTCTGAGCTAATGTGTCCCATTCCTCTTGGTTCCTATTGTGATAATTGAGATCTTGTCGAAGCGAGTCTTCCCATGTATAAATAGGACGTCCAACTTTTCTCTGTTGTAGTATATCTTAGAGCAGAGTTAAGTATGTGGGTTGGTCTCTTCTTAGTAGATGACCGTAGTAACATATTCTTCTAACCTTGATGATTTTGGTGATTGTTTTTCCTTCGAGGATTTCTTGTGTTTTTAGTTTAGGTTGATTTCTTGCGGCTTGTAACATATCTTTCAGAATCTCTCTTCGTACTGTCTCAGTCTTGTTCTATTTGATTTGGTTAATGCTACTACGTTCAGACCGTATGTCATGGAGGGAGAAATTACCATTTTGTAAATTAACTTGGCGATTTTCCAGTGCATTTTGGTCTTCTTGATGAAGGGAATGAGACCTTTCGCATTGCGGATTGCCTGTTTACATCTTGCCTTTATCGTGTCTCTTCGACTCAGCTCTGAGGTCAGGTACGTACCCAGATATTTAATGGTGTCCACTGGGTGATTAGGACTCCATTTATTTCCTGTGTTTGTTTGGCTATGCTCTTGTTGATTGGATCTCTGACTAGCATCTTTGTCTTAGTTTCATTTAGTTTTAAGCCCACTGAAATTAGGAGTTCTTTTAAGTTCTTCATTATATTAGTGAGAACTGTGGTACTATCACCTATAATGATAATATCGTCTGCGAATGATAATATGACGGGGAGATTAATTTCTGCATCCTGATCCAATCTTACTTCACTGACTAACTCCTCTAGAGTTCTTAAACGTCGTCCAACACAATGGTAAAAAGCCGAGGTGAGAGTGGACATCCTTGTTTGACCCTTTTCCTTTGGTGATACTTTGGGTTTTGTCCAAACCATAGGATTGACGTATGTTCTTTGAGACAAGACATGATTCTGTTGGCTAAAGTAGTATTGACCCTTGTTCTCAGAATATCATATAAAGCACAAAAGTCTACCGAATCAAATGCTTTTTCAATGTCGAGTTGCAGTACATACGCGGGCTTACCTGCCTTCCATTTTCATCCAGAATTCGTCTAACTACAAATATGTGATCGTCCGTCGATCTGTACCTCATAAAGGCCGCTTGATAATTGCCCATAGTCTCGATTTCTTCATCTAAAAGTTTTAAGAGGTAAGTGGCATAAATTCTGTAGCCTGCGTTGCAGATTGATATCTTTCTATAATCGTTCACGGATTGTGGTCTAGCCTTCTTGGGATTGAATTTGAATTGTTTCCACCCATTCTTGCGGAAAGGAGTTGTTTTCACATGCTTTTCCGATGATTTTTGTAACTTGTTTTACAAATACTTCTGGCGCATGCTGGTATAGTTCAATAACCATTTGATCCGGGCCTGGTACTGTGCCTTTTTTCATTTGTTTGATGGTGTTGTTGATGGTGTCGGTAGACGGTGATTTAATTGCTTTTTTTGTCACTTTGTGAAATTCTGAACTCTGGGCCTTTGACTTTGTGCAGTTCGTAAATCCATGTAGATATGGGTATAAACCGTTTTGGCTGTTTTCTTCCAGTCTGCTTCTTGAAAGTTCTAAGAAATTCATAAGTCATTTTCATTCGTTGGGATCTACGAACTTTGTGCATCTGTGCGAAAAAGTGTTGACATTTCTCTTCATCCTCTTTTTCTTGTAGGTCCAGTAGTTCTTTCCTGGCGTCCTTGAAGTTCTGTATCGTGGCAGGATCTTTGGGAGACCTGTTCTTCCAAAATTTTGCCTTCATAAATTTTGCTAGAGCGAGTCTGCTGGTTTTCGATTTATTTTGTTGAACTTCAAGTGTTCTAACCGATGATCTTAGTATCTCATTGAGCTGGTTCCAATCAAGTGGGTTCTGCCCTTGCTGATATAGTGCAGTCAAGACTTTATCTTCAACGCTTTTTCCATATTTTTGATATGCTGTCTTGGTTTAAGAGCGTATAGTCGAAGTTCCAAAACGGTAGGTTGATGGATTATTTTTTCTCTGGATGCGCGCTTTCTATTATTCGGTGGCGTATTTATTTTAGCCATTTTCGTTATTTCTCCGAAGATGATTTTGTGATCAGAGTTAGCTTTGTTTGTCCAGTAGCCTTTTATGTATTCGAATTTGGCGCCATTGTATGATTCTGTGATGATATGGTCAATTTGTGATGACCTTTGTCCAGAGCGCCAAGTTACCTTGCATGATCTGCGACCCCACGTGCTACTGATCACCAGGTTGTGTTGTTCGCAAAAGTCAAGTAGAAAGGAGCCCAGGTGATTTGAAGTGGGTGAAATAGATTGTAGCCGACTACGAGTTTTTGTACCTCGGTTATCATCTCGACCAATGTGTGCATTGAAATCTCCAAGGAGCAATAGCTTTGAATCTGGGCATTTGTTTCTTATTAGTGAGGCAATCTGTAAAATGATGAGACAGAGAGTTTTCAGTTGACCACTGTGGGATGTGCGCTGTTATAATGAGCCAATCTGTATGATAAGAATGTGGTTCAGAATTCAGTTCCAAATGAACACCTAATACGCTATTGCTTTTCCTTTGGATTTTAATAATTCTGGATATCGCATTTTTCCTGATGATTATGCCCACTCCCCTTGTTTCTTGTGCCTTTTTTCCACCACTTAGTATTCAGATGTAGTGCTCAGATGTAAATGAACCACTTGTCATGCGAGTCTCCTGTATTCCTGCAATCGTAACTTTTAAGTGGTGTAATTGTCGATCAATTAATTTATGTGTAAAGGTAAAAATAAAATTTTGTTAATATGAAATTCAGTGCGAGATTCTTTGTATAAATTAATGTTTTAAATATAATTCTTTGTATAAATAAATGTTTTAAATTGTTACTATTATTTCATCCTTCTTCCTACTATACGAATGAATATTCACATTAAAATGATTTTACCATTCAAAGTCGTTGTCACGTAAAACTTTCGCCCGTATACCGACTTTACAGGCAACCAAATTTTTTTGATATAGTTTTGTAGTTGCCTAACTTTATTTTTCTTCATTAAATATACTATCGATTCTTGCTACATACTTTGTTTCTGAACTGACCCGAACATGAGGCCGATGTGTATGAGGCACATGAGCAGCAGCCAGAAGCCGTGCGGCGCGTGCACCAGCGGCGCTAGCTGGCGGGCACCACCGCGCAGCGCCGCAGCGCCGCGGGCAAGTTGCTCCGACTTCTCGGCAAACAGCCTTTTCACCGGAAATTATTCAAAAATAGGGGTTTTTTTTTCATTAAATATGTTTCAAATTTAAATACAAACAATTTTTTTTCCAAAGAATTTGATGAAGTACGTTGATAATTAATTAAGGACATGATTCGATTGTTCAGTTAGATGAGAGATATTTGGAAAAAAAATAAAACCTCATATAATTTTTAAACAAATCGAAGTTCTAGTTAAATATTTCGACTACTAGTAATTTACTTGAGACTTTAGTAGGTATTAAAAAAATACAAATAGTATTCAGTTCTAAACAATTTAATTCTTTTTTATTAAGTCCACCAATACTTACCGGAAATTTGTCTGGTGTATTTCCAGTATTTGAAGTGTATATTTTGTGGAAGACTGCCATGGCTTCTTCATTCCTTCCTCTGGACATGAGAAACTTAGGGCTCTCCGGTAAGATCGTGAAGGCTAAACCTGACAGCAGCGGCATCAACGCTGTCACCACCAAGAACACGTTCCAAGCTCGGATGACTTGAAACAGATGTGTTATAAAGAAATTCAGTACTTTCTCATTTTCTTTTTCATCATCAACTTAATAATACATAATTATCATCACTTTAATGACGATACGATTGATGTTTCAAATTTGTGTAGACTGGATTACCCTCAGATCTGTTTATAAGAATACACGTGCCTGTGACTATAGTAGGATAGAAAAATGAAAAAAAAAATTGCTTACAAGAATACATACCGAAATTGCCGTATATTTTTAAATGCCAGTCTTTGGTGAGCACGGCCCAGGCGAGCAACGGCAGCGTGCTGTTGGCGATGGTGTAGAACAGGCTGGTGTAGAGGATGACGCGCGCGCGCAGCTCGGTGCGGTGTAGCTCTGCTATGTACGACAACAGCACTGCGTATGGGCCGTTGAATCTACAGTAGATAAAATATAGTTTCTTAAGTCTGAAATTTTTGTACATTAAAAGCATAATTTAATATCTAAGTATATTGAAGGGTCACTCTGTTGATAGCGATTTAATGTTTCGTTAATTATAATTTATGTTTCACATACTAATGTATTTATTTATATATTGTATACTTCATAATAAAATTCATAATCATCGCACAAAGTTAGATTAAGATGTCGTTTTAATTTTGGCCATTAATTTAGAAAATATACATTGATCGTCCTTCTATACATATAAACATATAAGATAGAGAATGAGAGCTCATCATCACACAATTACCCTACGTTATATTGGAAGGGATCTTACAAATGTAAGCTGAAACGATCCTGGTATAAATTATCTGAAATCTAAGATTGCACTATTAACAATTTGGTGACAACATCGACTTATCACAAGACACTCTCACGACTGATGCTAGAACTACTTCGTAGCAAAACCAAAGACGAATCTTTACTATTGAAAAGATAAATATAAAAATAGGGATAAAGAGAGAACAGATACACACATGTAAATAGAAAGACAAGTCATCAAAAGTATAAAATATTACGCGTAATTAAGGTAACTTGTAACATTTAGAGATAAAATTGATATAGAAATAAAAAAAAATAAAAAATATTAAAAAACATGTATAAAAGATAACAGGTTCTCAACGTGATTACAAAGAACAAGTATTTAGTAATGACAACGTAAAAGGGCACACGGAGTTCAAAAAAACAGGTTCAAAGTTAAAATGTGTATGATAGGATCATATGATTGATGTACGGTTAGGGAGAGATATTAGGAAGAGACAGTAGGATTAAATAAACATATATCATAACGAACTGGTGAACATAAGACAGCAAAAAAAACTAGCGACTGAGATAAGTTTGAAAGACGATAGAACAAATTATGACTGGCAACATTGGCAAGAACAGTAAAAAGCAGATAAAAATGGAAGTAGTTAGAAAACGAGCGTTTCTTTTTGATACTTAAATAACTATGTTCGGTTATGACGAAAAAAATAACAATGGATATTTTGACATTATATTAAAGTATACGGACTAAAGATAAATACTAATTAAAATATTTTATTTTGAATTATTATATAAATATTTTATTGGTAGAAAAGAACCATAAAGTTCTTATATAGTTTCATACAAGAAATTCATACATGACAACAATATTTTTTTCCGTTCATCCGCTTTTATTTGATACCCTATTTAATTACGTTAATTTTTAATTCTACTTTTAGCATTAAAAGATGTGGAAAATTCCTGGAATTTTCCTGGAAAAATTCATACAAACAAATAGACAGACATAATGAATTTTGAATTTCCCTTTTTAAAAGAGAAACATTTTAAACAATATTTTCGTTTTTATAATCGTGAAATTAACGAAGTAAGCATTTCTTAAACGATCTTACAAGAATCCGGCTAGAAATCTAGTAATGATAAGCATCGGGAAGTTCTGGCTGACGGCGGCGGCCAGCTCCACCAGGCCTGTGCCGAAGAAGCCCCACACCATGATGCGGCGCCGGCCCAGCGTGTCCGACAGGAAGCCCCACAGCAACGCCGACGATATCATACCTGGAATCAAGCGGGAGTCTTGTAATAGTTCGCAATTCAGCTCTGTAACTTCTTGAGTTTAGTGACGGTTTATGACGGTTTACGGAGGCATGTAAATTTTCTACACGAGAATCCTATTTGATCAGGACCGAATCTGATGACTAGTACTCATATATATATATATATATATATATATATATATATATATATATATATATATATATATTTATAAAGAAAGCAGTTAACTGGCTTATAGTTTAAACAGTGGCAGTCTATTGGTTAGCACCATTTTATCCATACGAATCCGATTACAATTATATACTGACAGTCTTTTTATTAAAAGATTACACAGAAAGGTAATTTATTGCGTATTTTCTACATAATCGTCTATGGTATTGGCAGTTCCGTCTTTTCCATTAGTATACGCCGGACACAGGCCTGGGGCCCCTGGTCCGTTGGGAGCCCAGCGAATGCTGTCATGTGGCTTAACTTGTAAGTAAAATGACATCACAAAAGGCTTTCTAAAAGGAACCCAAACTATAGGTACCCAAAAGTTAAAACTCTGTGTGTCCAAGGACCCCATCTCTATGTGTACAAGGGCCCCTGTATAGCCTAAGAGAACCCTGAGCATTGTGAAAAATTCCCAAGACTTAATGCAATTATATAATTTAAGTATTTTAAAATTTACAATCAAGAAATTGAGCAAACCTTAAACTATCTTAAGCAAACCGACTACGTGTTTTTGATCAGATTTTCGCTAGCGCGTTGTCAACCTTATTAATCAGCGTCTACGTGGTATGTATGTCCAGAGATTTTCACGTCTACCTTTAGTGACGTGCAGAAACACCTTTTAGTTTTTTATCTCAATGTTAGTTAATAATCTTTCATAGAAATGTCACAGTGTTCGTGTAACGTTAATCTCAAAATCCGCTCAGATATTAGAGAAATTCGTAAAACTTAAAAGTAAGTTTATATTGTCAGTTAAAAACGCTTTTACAGTCTCACAAGTAATACATCCTAATTATTGACTGGCTGATTGGCGCAGTGGTAGTGACCCTACCTGTTGCGCTGGGGCGGTGGATTCATTCCCCGCACAAGACAAACGTTTATTTAATTGATTAAAATTAATGTTTGTCTTGAGTCAGGGTGTTTCTATGTATTATATGTATATATTCACAAAAAAAAGTATTTATGTAGCATATCAACTGTCTGGTACCCATAGTACAAGCCTCGTTGCTTAATTTGCGACCAAATGGAACACCATACACAACAGTGTATGTATGTCCGAAGATGTTTTATTATTATATTACTAAAAATTACCACTTTTCTATGTAAAGTGCGTACCATACGTTGCAGTTTACAGTGACGATAAACAATCGTCAGAAGCACGTGTGAACATTTCTTTCGATAATACATTAGATACTAACATTTTCTCAGTATTTGTTGTTGTTCACTTACGAATTGTATAGGCTAATAGCGAATTGGTAAACTGGCTTCTCAAAAATCACGAGTATAACGTATACGTTCCGTTCTGTTATAACAATTATTGTGTCGAAGGCAAGTCGCTGATCTGATTCGGTCAGTGGACAAGTCGACTCACCAAATACTAGACAAAGCAATTCGGTGTCATCTGCTCAAGGTCAGACCTAATAGTACGTAAGCTGCTGGATACTATTAAATCAACCAAAAGCTACGAGTGCAACGTTGAAATAGGCCGATAAAATAACACAGCGAGTGTGTGTGATTGAAGGGTCGGCAAGAGTCATCCTAGAAAATCTCATGCAGACCAAATCGTTGGCAAATTAAGGAAGGGTCAAATTTAGGCACGCGAAATCGACGAGCTTCCGTGAAACAACTGATGGATATTAGTGAAAAAAGAGATGCTTGCTAGGATCGTAACACGTGGATATCTGTGGACTCTGCCTACCCTTCTGGAAAATAAGCGTAAATATATATAAAAGTCGACACTCACAAAGGCGACCGTCTATACCGGAAGAAAAACATCAATAATAAAAATTTGGAAGGCTACTTAATTCTAAACTAATGGCAACTGTATCAGTCGTATTGAATTTATAATAACATCAAACAAAAAACATTCATTATTTTTTTAAAGAAAAAAACCGAATGGAACCTTAACATTTAATAGCTTCCGACTAATCAAACGATTGATGACTCGTTATATTTTTGGGTTTCAAAATAAGATTCTCTATTTTACAAAGAGATAGCTTGCGCTTGTTAAGTCTTTAATCGCACACCATGTGCACATTGATTGTGATTATTGATATCAAATTACAAACAATAAAATACGTCAAGCCAATAATTCAACGTACCTCCGTATGTGATTGCAGTGATAGTGCCCATGTCGAGCAGGGAAAGTTGCATGTCACACTTGGCTCTAGTGAAGATATATGACACGGAGCTGGTGACAGACACGGCGCTCCAGAAGCCAGGGAATGCGGCAAACATCAGCAGTATGTTGAATTTACCGTAACCGGTCGCAGCAATGGCCGTCTCGAAGTCGGCGGGCTCGGGTTCTGGCTCTAAATAAAACCATGAAGTATTGTAAACTATTCCTATAATATATCGTTCTCCATTAAATTATACGGTAACAAATTAAAAACCTAAATTAAAAATAGGTGAAAACTTTAAATAGTGAGTTTTTTTAATTATACAAGCATCGAAAAAGAGAGTTTGTTTAAGTGTTTGTCTGTTCCTATAGAAAGTCAGAATTTCAAATTTGGAGTTCCTTAGTAATGATACAAAATCGTTAACTAAGACCGAGATATACCAAAACCAGTGTCTGGTAGCTTTCGGTATAAGAGGAACATAGAGAATATAGAAATAATTTATGTTTTGTATCCGCCGAAAAAGCCTTGTCCATGAACTGTTTGACTATAAACCCACAGCCTATAATCATTTTAAAGATATTTACTAGCTAATTATATTCAATATGATATATTAAATAAAGTGAGCGTCGCAAAAAGCTTAGTTTTGCGTTCCGATATTTGTCGCTTTTAAAATTTGGGATGACGTTTTTGATCTACTCTCTCCAAAATCATTCTCCTCAAAGAATTCTTCTAAAAATATAAGACATCAACGTACCCCTTCCTAACTTCTCCAAATCGGACGACGAAAGTCCGGTCACCTTGTACAGGTGGTCGTGCGGCGCGCGCTCGGCGCGGGCCTCCTGCCCCTCGCCTTCCGCGTCATCGCTCGACTTAACCATCTCGTCGGGCTCCCTTATCTCACGGATCACAGCTAATACTTCGGCCGGTCGGCCGGAGCGGGTTCACGTGCGACGGCGGCCGTCCGATAGCCCCACCCCGCCGAGGCCGACTTCGCTACGCGGCGCGACGTCGCCTCCCGGCGTCCCCGCCTGACGCCGGAGACCTGCGAGATAACAGCGGCCGTTACGGTATTTTATATCAACAGCTTCTGCATCATCGCCGTCCGTTTGTTCGGGGATTTGTCGCTTCGGAGCGAACAAACACCCGAACGTGTATTAGGTCGGTGTTTCTCCGCGCGCTTCTATCAACAGATGCTTCAAAACAGTGCAAGAGGTGACCCCGCGTTCGCTTTGTGTTGTCTTCGGCAAACATAACGTGTAAATAGTTTATTATTGTCTTTCTGTTCATGTGAAACATTTATTGTCCGTACTCGAACAGCGTCCCTATTTTTAGTTTTCGATGGGTGCAATTTTGGATCTTCATTCTTACTCCAGATGGTACTTATATTAATTTTTTTGTTGATCGGCTGTCATTAATAATAATCTGAAATATTTTATACGTATATACCGTGACCTTAAATACGCAAAAGATCGAGGTCGTTTCCGATAATACAAATACAGTTACGACACATTTTATCGAAAACGACGAAGATAATGCATTTTGTGACGTCATTTACGTGGTGTGCAAAATGATATGACGTCACTTCTTTGTTCAACTTCTAAAATAGAGATCTTATACTTCATGTACAGGAAGTGTTAAGGAAAGAACTGTAGACAAAAGATAGGACCGGAGGGCAGAGGCCTACCGACCCTGCGTTCAACAGAAGACAGAAAAAAATAACGTTTCATCAGCAACACAATTTCACAATACGCAGGAAAATTTTGTAATATATATTTTTCTTATATGTTTACGGACGGTGTTTGTTCGCAGATTAGCCGATGTTGCCATGTTATGAATGCTGTTCATACAGTCTGTTTGTTAATCAAACATATGTATATATGTGTATGTCGTATGTTATACGTGCTCTGTTTGTCTTCACTCGCCGCTTTGCGAATGGATTTAAATTCAAGTGACTGTTTAAATCATGTCGCAGTTCAAACATTGTTCTTATTTAAATAGAAATGATGCTAACATTATTACGAATTACGCTATTTATAATTTTTATCGTATCTATAGTTTAGAATGAGATCAGATGATAATCAATATGTATTTTTCAAATCATTTGGGATTATACCAGCTTTCGTGTACTATGGCCGTGTTTAGGAGCGGACTGGGCTTGAAGGGCCCGGGTGGTATTATGAATTTAAGGGCCCCCCCAGAAGCCTTCGATAAGACTAGATTAAATACACATTTTAATGGTTAATAAGGTAAGTTGAATATCACAAAGCAAATCAAAATCGGTCGATTATTTTAAGAGTTGCCGCTGCTACAAATTTACAATAAAATGTTTTTTCAAGCTAACTTTGCAATTTTTTGACGTGTTGATTTTCATACATCCATTATTTCATACATCGAAATAACTATCTCAAAATCGATTATTTCGTTTCAAAGCCATAGCCTTAACAAAATTTTTAAAAAACGTCTTTTTAATATTACTTTCTATTTTTTTGATAAAGCAAGCATAAAAATGTTATCGAATTCTGCAATTTAATTGATTGGCAAATATTGTTGTTCAAAACAAAAAAAAATGCGTATCACAGTTTTTGATCTCAATAATGTATAAGAGAGTCATATCTCTGAGCTAAATAGCGGGAAGTTTCAGGGATGACCTCATGACCAACCGTTATTGACCGTTCGAATTTGTCTGTTCAATTGTTCTCTAGGTATGAATAAACTATTTTACGTGTAGGTCGTAAGCCCGAGGGTGGGTGCGGCGGGGCCCGCGCAGGCCGGGCCCGGCCGGCAAACGCCACCTCGGCTACATGGCCAGTCCGACACTGGCCGTGTTTATGATAATATTTCTTGTAAGTTGTATATAAATACTGGGATACGGTTTTATTGAACAAACCGAACGAAATAGATACTAAAAAATGTAGTCACAATAACCAAACTCATAACGCCGTAGTATACTCATATAAGTACTTCAAAGTTTTTAGTTTCAGAATTAAAGTTCCGTATAGTCCTACAGCTGGAGATCATGTGCGATCAATAGGTAGTCGGAGCGCAGAAAACGACAGCTATCGACTACGTCTCTCTTTCGTACTTATTAGTGGTCGTAGTGTTTCTCTTTCTAATTTCTTAACGTTTACTTTGTATTTGTTAACCGTTAAGCATAGATGAAACCGTTTGACTTTTAGAAATTAGATATATTTAAGTATATGCGACTTAAGCGCTATTAAAATTTCAGCGCAAAACAAATACTTTCTTTATCATTTTTAAAAATACAATTTTAGGGTACTTTGGTTTTATGTTTACACTTTCAAAAGTGTCTGTCTCATTTCTTCTGGGTAAGAAACTTTTATGGCACATACCAATTTTTACACACATTTCTCTTATGTCTAGTAAGTATCTACTTCATGTACAAAGAACGGTCAGGAAACATTTGACTCTATGTTTATCTATTCTAAAGGCACCACTGTATACAATTTCTGTGTAAATTTTCTTTCAAATAGGGTTGTAAGCTTTCCGACTAGTTTACAAAGGATTAGGTGTTGATGACCACTATGTCAATCGATTGATACAGAACCCTAGATGTAAAAGTCCGATGTCCATCTTGGCCCATTTTTCATTTATTTTTTAATGTGTTAAGTCAAAGTTAGTTTATTTTTAGGTTGGTTAATTGCTTTAAATATTTTTTTTATCTAAAAATTATTATACGCGCTATGACATCGTTCGATAATAATAAGAACTAAGTAACACATAATAGTTTTACTCCATCATAACAGATGTCGTGTCAATCGCCTTGTTAAGTAGATGTATCGTGTCTACCATTATTGTCGGACAAGTTACTAATGTTTAATACGCATGACGCCGGGGAAGATTTCAGAAAGGAGTATATTCTAATTTTTGACGTCTTGCTTGAGCAGGACTTGCTTTGCTTGTATAAAGATAACATGATAACAGAATAATTAGATGGTTTATAGATGTCATATATGTAATTATTAGTTCTATGACTTCTATGGTGCATAGTCTGTCTAATTGTAATGTCTGTTATGTTCTTGTCGAATGTCAGGTGAGTATTATTATAGGGGCTGGGATGCGATCCAAATTTGGGATATGCAAGAAGCGAATTATATTTAGGACAAAGAAAGGAATACACTAGGGATTATCGTGTAAAAAAAAATATCGATATAATATATCGTAGTGTTCTATCGATACTTTGGGTTATTTCTAACAAATATATCGATATATTAAAAATATCGTAATGTAAGTAATTACTTGTACATATTTAACTAGTCTATTTATAATATTAAAAAGGGACAGGTTAATATGAGGCAAAACATTTAGAGAGAAGAAACATATCAACTTTATTTATAAATCATACGAAAAAGTAGACAAAGGTCATACGACCCAAAAGTCATGTTTAGCATCATAAATCCCAGTACTTTTTCTTTAAACCTTGCAAAAACAAAATTTAATTTACCCTTTTGGCTTGCAATCTGCTTCTCTGCTGTATAAGAACCACTGCAGCTGTGAATAAGTAGATAAAAAAAATTGGTTGACTGTAAAGTCGGTATACGGGCGAAAGTTTTACGTGACAACGACTTTGAGTGGTAAAATCATTTTAATGTGAATATTCATTCGTATAGTAGGAAGAAGGATGAAATAATAGTAACAATTTAAAACATTTATTTATACAAAGAATTATATTTAAAACATTAATTTATACAAAGAATCTCGCACTGAATTTCATATTAACAAAATTTTATTTTTACCTTTACACATACATACGTATTTATATACAAATATACATACAATAACTTGCAATACATTTGCGTACAATGAAACAGCGTTTACTACAACTTAACTTGTTCCTATCTGAGTGGAAGGGACGCGTGCCTTTCACTTTTTATGTCTGTCTCTCTCGCTCTTAGGCGGGCTAACCATGCCCGAGTGGAAGGGACGCGTGCCTCTCACTCGCTCTCATTGTGAGCGCATAACGTGAGCGGAGCGTAACGCAGTTTCTTGAAGTGTCACCCGGCAAACCAATTTATAAGACGTTGTCACGTCAAAAGAAAAAAAAAATGGAATGTGACACGATATTTGGTATATTGGATGAAATATACCGATATTACATTCGATACTAGATGATTCGATAATATCGGATTGAAGCGATATATCGCGTATATATATCGATATTTTTTTAAATATTGATTTATATAGCCCACTACTAGAATACATCACACGACAATTAGCCGAGCTAGCTACCTATAAGAAATTTTTGGTAATGAAAAATCTTCGCTCAGTACTGATTTTTTAAATGGAAATAATATACATTTATATAAATATTACTGTTCAACACGATTTTTGGGTCTGATTTATACATGTTAAATTTTAGTTTTTCCTACGCCAAAAAAAAAGGAAAAAAAGATTTTTTTTTATCAGTTTGCTTTTGTAGAAACTAGAGGAATATTTCAATTTTACATCAAAAATACTGTTTATTGAAGTGAAAACTTCTATAGCATTGTTGTGATTTCAAATTCGATGAAACGAAAAGTTTCGACAGTAAACAGAGACAACCATATACATCTAAAGGATCTAGCGTGCGAGAGAATGAGATAAATTATGCCATGAGATAGAATGCGAAGTTTGTGTGGTTATATTCACCTGCTTATTGCACGTGTTCAAATTGAAAACATTGAACTTGAATAATAAAATGTAAAATAACTTTTGCATTAGGTACCAATATTATAATAAATATACTCTACAATCAATCGAGTCCTGATATTGTATCGTCTCATTTTTTTTGCAGTTTAATTTTCTGAAGGTTTCACTTCTGATGTTTTTAATATATATAATTAAAAAATGTGTCCGTATGTCAGTGTCTTTTATGTGTGTTTTATAATTGTACTTTAAATTATAATTAGAAAAGTTTTTGCTGGATATAAGAGACTTCTTTATTAAATATTTATGACACAATAACATGTACCTAGATGTAACATAACAAGAAATTAGTGTCTAAAAATGAGTATTTTTTTGCATTTCTTTTGCGTTCGTGTGAGCTCTCTCGTATTAAATCCCAAATGTAATCTCCCATCGTATTCTCGTTGTACTACCCTCGATATCGTGTTCGAAGTCCGTCACATCTTGGTGAAAAGGTTCTCCTTGTTCCTCGGCGCAGGCACCCATGTTATCTTTAAATTCGTCCAGATGAGAATGTACCTAGCATATGAAGTTTGATAAATTCACCGCAAATAAAACAAAATGAATCAACATCATGTTTATACAGTCTTGATGCCATTTTTAACTGAGGAATACACGAATGTAGTTGTTACAGCTGTAATAGACAAGTTAACACTCACTACTGTGCCTCTTACAAATAATAATACAGCTTACTTTTGGGTTAATCAAAGTGTAGCACTTTGATTAACCCAAAGGTAAACTGTTTCTCTTTCGTTTATAAAATAAATTAAGATATATACTTATCGATGTAAATCAGACAAAAGCAAAATTTAGGAACTAAAAAAATGCATGTGTTTTTCAATGTTTAGAATCAGAATTTGAGCGTTAGCACAGAAACCCAAAAAAAAAAAATTTTCTTAACCGGTGTAATGAATAAAATAAATTAATCGCGACAAAATTCACTAGATGGCGTCAAATCCAATTTAATGCATTTCCCACTGCATTCCATACAGAAAGTATTTACGAGATTATTAGCGCAACATTAGCAAATGTAAAAATAAAATAACACAACGCAATAATTAATTATACCAAAATCGACAAAAAGGCCAAAGCGAAGCTCTGACGAAGCATAAACACACCGCGATGTTTGGAGAGGTGAGTTCGTGCGGTGTCGAGTGTATTTAAATATGATTTTGACCGAGCGTATCGGCCGGGATGGAGTGAGAAAGAGAAAGTCGGACTCGTAGAGAAAAAATGTAGTGCAGTCAAAATGGATAATTATTTGTGAGCGCTTTTATGAGCGAGGCATCTGCTACCAGTGTTACCAATTTAGCGACTTTGTCGGTAAAAAAGACTACCTTCTTTGCTTTAGTCAGAGCGACAAAAAAAATGTGACTTATCTGACGATTTTTTGACAACAAATCAAAACAATTTTAGGTAATGAATTTATTTTTTGGTAGCATGAAAAAAATAATTAAATTGAAGTTTTCAAATCAGAACAAATGAAGATAGTGCATCTTTTGAAATAATATCAGTAAGGGCTGCAGTTCATTAGAACGAACAAAAGTTATTCTTTTGTCACAGAACTACAACATCAAATTTTGATCAATGTTCAGTCCTTTACTTCAATTATGGCTGTGTCAGATGAACATGACACCGAAAACTTATTTATTAAATTACGATAATGTATAACTTACATATTTTAATCCGATTTGAATCTTTTGTTACAAATGCAATTGCATTTTTCTTGTATTTTTGCAATTGTTATTTAAATAACAATTTACATTACTGTTATAAAAGATGATCAATTGATCATCTGCTTCATTAAATGTAGGCGTTTTTTATGTGTACGTTATTGCAAGCGACTTGCACGGTACTTAATTATAATTTTATTAGGCACTTACTAACACATTTTAATTTTATTTCTTCATTTGCTCCCCCCAAAGCACGCCAACACTGGCCTCTTTCATTCCTCCCAGAACGAAATTCTAGATTCTCTGTTAAAATCGGTTTTAGCGATTTTTTAAAGGCTTTTTATACTGAGCATTACGACTCAGATTTCTAGGTGTTGTGAACACCATCTGCTACGAAGGTTATTAAGGGATCAGTCTGATTTGCGGAGGAATGACTTCGCCACAAACGCAGTCTCTGGTCGTCAACTGATATTATCGACGAGAGCTGATTGTTCTGATTTCTCCCAAACGAGATCAGGCAGCCCTTTATCTCTGATCGAGAGAGATCCTCCGGGGTGGACGTCTGTCGCCGCTCTGTCGTTGCTGTCTTATCTATGGTGACCTCCGTCTGGAATGATTTACTAGGGCGTTTCTGAGGAGAACGCGAGCATGTCAAGTAATTAGCTGCATGGTCTTGCTTTCTACAGACAAGAAGTCGGGGTTCGAGGCTAGACAAAAGTAACTTTTGGATTAGGTATAAACCTCTCGTTTCTCGTCGATCTCATAAGAGATCGACGACGCAGACATTTTTGAATTGAAAATTGAAAAATTAACTTCCAATTGTGCCATTGCTGAACGGGTGGAGCTTATAGAAAAATATTAATAAAAAACGAAAACACCTATTTTTTCTTTTTAATTTCACGGTAAATAATATCAATAAAAGTTTATTTACATACTAATATAATACAATTGGATACTCCGCCTTCCTGAGGGATATCTTACAATTAGCGAAAAAAAAAATTGTAACAATTATTATTTAATGTTCATGCTCGGTTTTTTACAAGTCCATATAGACCTTTGATTAAATATTTTAATATAAAGAAATTTGGAACACAGTTTGGCTCAAAATCTTATTCTAGTTTTTTCATGTTAGTGTTAGGGATGAGTACGCAGGCCGCGGCGCACGCTGAAACAAATGATACATTAAATTAAAGATATGCTAAGAGGATTTTGTTAAAAAATAATACGATTTATACGTCACAATTAGGCAAAAGGTTTTTGTTATCATTAGATGCATAGATACCTATAGGTGTTTTGTCATCAGTTTTAAGTCTTTGACTGGTTTAGTACTAAGTGAGTACAAACACAAAACAATATTAATTCGTCGCGCGACTTTATTTGTGAACCGCGTTTCTGCATACTTAAATTCTACTAGTGATCTATCAGTTGACTAACAATCAATTGGTGACAGTTGTTAAAAAAGTGCTTGTTTAAAAATATTAAGTTCTTCTCAAAAAATGATGCAATAATTTCAATATAAAGTTAACAATTCATCAGATGTCGCAAAGGCTATTCGTTAAATTTCATTGAGATTGATTTAGATAGCCTATCTTAAATTAAATGAAGATTTTTTTTATATCTTTATCTATGTACACGATCCATCGATCTAACTTTGTGTGGTGGTTTTCTTTTCAACGATTTTGTACGATTTCGCCATTCAATACACGAAATTTATTTTAATGTAGCTTATTTTAAAATAGCTATTCTAAAATTTTGTATAATTATAGGCAAATTCGAGGAGCACCTCGCCTGACAACATCAGCCGATTCTGACAATTGCCTGGCTAGTATGTAAAAGGGGATTTCGCCTGTTGCGATGTACTAACTCAGCAGTATGGTAGAGATGACGATGAATGGTGGGAAGCAGCCGAAGCTCAGGAGGGCAGGGAAGGCGACCGTGCCGATGATGGTGCCCATGCGGCCGCTCATCAGGAACGTGGCCAGCGCCATTACCCTGTGGATTACACTATTCACATTATACGAAATTATATACCCTATCAGTGATACTTCTAATTCATTTTTAAGGTTCGGAGCGAAAATGGCAAAAACGGAACATTTATATTTTCGTCTTGTTTATTCGTCCGTTTGTGTGTTAAAGGCATTTTGCTGATGTACTTTAGTTTACACTAGTATAATTGTAATAGTGGATATCCCTACTTGTTTTCTAGTTATACGTGACTTGAAGTGCTTATAACTATTCTATACGGGAAACATGGTAAAAGTGTAACAAACTACTTTTTTCATCTGTAGTGCATTTCTTTGTAATAATGGCTTCGGAACCCTATAGTGAGTATGGTCCGACATATTCTTCGCCAGTTTCTTATTACACCATTTTATTGTCTGTACATGGTTATGAATTGAAGCTATTACATATTGTAAACTCATATTCATATGTATCTTTATTTTATAGATTATGACTCTTTAATAACATCACAATATTTTAAAAATACATATTTTACCACTGTGCCACTTATTTTATCGAATAAATTTTCGTCATAACAAGTAAAACCGGTCATGATGTTAGAAATTCACCTCATCGACGTCGGAAATAGGTCCACCATAATACTCGACAAAGAAGCATCAGCTAGGGACGTGAGCGCCAGCGCGGTCGTGACCAGGCCCACGACCGCGCTGGAGCCGCTCCCCAGCAGGGGCAGCACGATCACGACCGCGGCGCACGCCACGATGCACACCCCGGCGACCAGCTTCTTGCCGCAGCAGTTGACCAGCAGACCTCCTATGCCGTAGCTGAGCACCGATCCCGTCCCGACGACGACGCTCTGAAGGTAGGTCATCATGTTCGTCTCGATGGGCTTGCAGGTCTCCACTTCCTCGGGTACGACGGGGTGGATGTTGACGGGAGCTATCGCGGTGCACAGGCTGCCGCCGTCCTCGGCGCCGATCATGGCGACCAGTTGAGGGAACCACAGGCGGAGCGTGTTGGACCTGATGTTGAAGACATGCAAATTTGAATACTGATGCCTGACTTTAGACTGAAATAATAACAAATTCACATGCATATTAAACTATGTGATACTCTAAAGCGATTTTAGTACATTTTCAATGTATTCGGGTATTTCATTTGCCGTCAGATTTTAATCACTACTTGCTCGGTCAGTAGTTGGTCAGATCTTAAACAGCTCTCAATCAGAATTTGATCAGCTTCACGTTGTTTCTTGAATATGTTGTGAATCAAGATCTGACAGAATCTCGATTCACGACATATTCAACGTAAACTAAAAATAAAAGATTTTTTCAAATAGTTGCCAAATAGGTATTTGAAACCAACGAGCAGCATGAAATGATCGATAAATGTTAGCGACTGCAGAGACACGGTTATGAATCTTAAAAAGTAATCGACGATGTAACGATGAGGTATACATTCTTGGCAATTTAATCAAAAGGTAACGGATTTGAGTTCTAACCATAGGCGAATTGACACCGGTGAGTTTTCAAGTTAAGGCTAAGCAAACCACTCACTTTGTGCCTAGAAGAAGAACAGACTAAGTGATCGAGGTCGACAATAATTAAGCTGTCGATTTCGGAAGTTGTCATTGCGTTGCGGAAGACTTAAATTTTATGTGAAATACAAAGGTGAAATGACGTATACACACGCACGCACACATTATAGTAATCTGTAACTGCGAAGCATAAAAATAATTTGTGTTTGCTTATTAAGGTATACTAAGTAATGTTTATAAGTTTTTAACATAAGGTAGTGTATCTATAAAAAACTGGCCTAATAGAGACTAATTGAAACACGGGTCGTCCACAATAATATCGCAAATAATGGCGTTAGCTCAACGTATCTCGCTTAGTTATCAACTAAGCCTACCTACTCATACTCATGTTTTACTACTACTAGGTAGTACTACGTCATACTACCTACTCATGTTTTAAGAATTTTCAAAGCTGCACGGTTAAATGCAAAAAATGGATAGCAACTTTTTCCATAAACATTTGCTATAATCAAATATTCTTGATATTGCTAGTCTGTATTTTTAAATGTGGTTTAATTAATTTTCATTTATTGACTTACTTTTTAACAGGTTAATGTTATCCGTTGATGTGATTTTAAAATTGGCTATTTAATTGCTGATGCATTTTTATCTGAGCAAGTTTTCTTTTGTCGTGAAAAAATTTATGCAATTGAAATAATATTTTTTATTTTCTATTATGGTTTGATGATTCGTTTATTGACGTGAGGTGTCTCAGAACTGCAAAATATTTTGTTACTCATGTGAAAAGGATTCTGTGATATATGAACAGATTTTGAAATGAAAATAAATTTTATTATGTAAAATGGTTTAGCGCATTGATATTAAAGCCATGCATTCGGGCAAACCGTGTTTATAAGAAATACCCCTACCCGTTTTTAAATTGATATTATATATAAAACAACAAATATGTCGTCAATTAATCATTTTATTTATTTAAAAAACAAATTTGTATTACTTTGTTTTTAAATAAAAAAAATTGTGTGTGTATTAGTGTACACACGTAAGAAGTGAAACTTCTTTATGACATCATTTTTCGAAAATGATTTACTATTTAGAACTTCACAGAAATTGGTTGAATAAAGCTAAATTAGATAAAGTTTATGCAAAAGGCTTTTATTATCATAGACATGGATACAAAATAATACAATTATTTCACCTTTCTGCTACTAAGATTATAGCATTTCATTAATTATAATAGAATTATTGCTATTATTGTTATCGTTATTATATATTTTTGTAATTAATGGCTTAACTCACTGATATTTACAATCAAAAACTAAGGTTAACCTGAAATAACCTTAAAAAAATAAATACCGTAATCACACCCACGTGTTGAATGTATTAGAAAAAAGGTTTAATTACTTACTTCTGTTAGAAATCCACTGGAATTAGAATAAATATCTTTTATTCTTTTTGCCAATAACTTTATAAAATTTTTTTCGCTAATCACTTAATTGAAATATTATTTTTCACGTCACTACTGAGTTTCAGAAATAGAAATGTTCAGAGTTTCATGTAGGATACTTGGTAATGGTGTATGTACTTAGAAGGGTGATAGGTAAAACTTTTCAATTAATGCGATGTTATAAAGGGCCATATATAATTGTAGGAAAATTATCGAACGCTACATATAAAATCGAGTCACTCAATGAAAGAATGTGAGATATAGTTCATGGATGTCGGTTGAAAAGGTTTCAACTTAGATAATAGGAAAATGTAATATATACAAACTGTGAATAGATCTAGGGTGTTGATAGAAAGTATATGTGACAGGTGGCCTTAGTAACAATCATGTTTATGCCACGATGACATTAATAACATTGAATAAATATGGCACGTAACGGAAAAATGTTACCTAGAAATAAAGATGGCGCGTAACAGATAAAGATGGGGCGTAACAGAAAAACGTTACATTGCTATAAAATTTCTCCCATACGCCGATAAAGAAGTTTCACTTCAAAAAAGAAAATAGCCCATTAGAATAGTAATTTCTCCCTGAATTGATCGATTACCACTTAACTGTGTTGTTGTTTTAAAGGGACATAGTTCATTTCAGTAGACTATAATCTCTAAACTGACCCGAACATGAGGCCGATCAGTATGAGGCACATGAGCAGCAGCCAGAGGCCGTGCGGCGCGCGCACCATCGGCGCCATCTGGCGCACGCCGCCGCGCAGCGCCGCCACGCCTCGGGCTAGTTCCACAGTCTTTTCGGCGAACAGCTTCCTTACCTAAATATTTAATTTTATGTATTTTGATTTTGTTCTGAAGCGTTAAAGTAAGTTTCTTAAATGATTTAAAAAAAAACTTTATATTGTTACCGAAAATTCTTGCCGCGAATTTTAATTTAGAGGACAGTCGGTAATTAAGAAATTTTAATATGGATAAAAAAAAGTTTAGTTGGATTTGTACGGATTGAAAGTTGTAGTACGGATTGAAAATACAACTAAAATCACTTTAGTTGTATTTTCAATCCGTACAGAGTTTAATTCAAGTATGTGTTTTAATAGTCTTCAGGCCTAGTGTCATTTAAGGCGTTTCGGGTTTTCATTTTACGTCTTATCGTTAAGTTCGCCGCAGAAATAGCTGGAATGTATATTAAATTGAATTATGGCCGAGTGTGCTACAGTAAACGTTACTGGCCGAATAGAAAAAAAATATAGCTCTCTCTCTGTCGGTCTTTGTGAATTTTATTACTGACGCCGATATCAATAGTAATAATTTTGATATATAGATGTACCGGGTATTGGTCAGGTGGATTGCCGGTGTTTTCGGAGTACATTCTTTTAAAGACGGCCATGGCTTCTTCGTTCCTTCCTCTGGACATGAGGAATTTTGGACTCTCCGGCAGGGCCGCGAACGCCAGACACGACAGCATCGGCATCAGGGCGGTCGTCACCAAGAACACGTTCCAGGCGTGGATGACTGGAATCAAAACGAAGATATGAATTTTGATAGTCACTTCATTGTAATGGTAATACATACAAACTTTATGAGCTATAAATAATACTTTGCGGACTAGGTATATTAATATAACAAATGACAAATAGCAGGCTTGTTTCGTTGCCAAAAAATAACAGAATATAGGTCTTCATTTATTATTTACATTGAAAACGTTTTCTTATAAAAATTGGCTGGATTGTTCTTGAAATTTCTATTTATGACTTCGTTTATGGACTAAATAGGACGTTTTTACTTATGACGTTGTTTATAACAAAAAGACGATGACGAGTGAATAGTCTGTGTGAAAATTCGGACGTTCCTAGTGAGGCCTTACGTCGGCGAGCAGGGCGTCAACAAATAAAACGAGATTTAGGAAAAACTGTGATTAAGTGCGGTGAACTATTTTGTCAGATTAAAATCGAACACGCGTGTTTATTTTAGTGTATGCATTATTTATCTATAACCCCGAACTCTGATTGCGTCAGAACTTTGAAATAAGTCAATGTATAATGATGATAAACCCCGAAAGACTTATTTTCTTTCTCGCCGTAGTGCGTATCATTATAAAATATCGTATGGAAGCTATTTATATCCATAGGTGCGTTGTGGCATGTTTTGTTCTTACATGATATTATACAATATTACAAAAAGTAGCTGGCCGAGAGCTTGTCGGACCACCGTCATGGTTTCAAATCCATTATTACAAAGAAATGCACTACACATGAAAAAAGTGTTTTGTTACACTTTTTCCATGTTTCCCGCTCAGAATAGTTATAAGCACTTTAGTCGCCTATAACTAGAAAAATAAGTAGGTATGTCAACTATTACAACTAAACTAGTGTAAAATAAAGTGCATCAGCAGAAGAGCGTATCTTTGTGGCGCTTATATCCTTTTATTGAGAAGCGCAGTTTTTTGACAATAACTCAAAATAAATATATCCCACTATGTTTAAAATATTTTTTATAGAAAGTATTTATTAAGCGTTACCTTCGCTTTAATTTTTTCAAATTTTTTAGACATACGGTTTAGAAAATAGAGGGGAAGTCATAATTTCTGCAACTTACGGAGCGACTATCTCCGCAATTATTCATGGAATCAGAAAAATAGCTTAGAAACCTTAAAATGTGATTGAAAAAAACTGTCGAAATATGTGCCACACTCCTTGTTGTTTGTTGAAAAAAATTTTTTTCAGCTTCTGTTATATGTACGGTGTACCCCTCCTAAAAATATGTTATTTAACCACCAAACCAAATGGCGGCTTACAAAAGACACCTACACTTATAAACTTCATCAATATACGTCTTGTTTTGGAATATAAACATACGGGCCATGACGTACGGACGGACGGACATGACGAAACTATAAGGTTTTCGTTTTTGCCATTTTGGCTCGGAACCCTAAAAGGCTGTCAATATCGTATGTTGGCAAACATTATTTGGGATACACCGATTATATTAAAAATTACTATTGTTCTCGGCAGATCTATAACGAATATAACATATATATATATATATATATATATATATATATCCTATTCGGTGCAGTCATTCTAAAGTGATGCGCGTGCACTCGTTTTGGCAATTCAATTTTATTAATCGATTATATAATGTTTTATAATTGGCTTTCGTTATTGGCAGGTTTGTTGTGTAACATGATAATATACGACACTACATAATGTCTCATAATTGGCTATTAGTTAATTTGTTGAATAAAACTATGATAATATACGATATTACATCATGTTACAGATAAACCATTGTTTTTCGTAGGTATGTTGAGTAATATTATAATAATGTAGATAATGTTGAGATATTATACTTTATAATATTAGAAGAATACCTATTTTCTTGGTGTTTTTTTAAGAGATTAATCATTTTAATTGTCATCAAGAACTTCCGACGACGCATTTTCATTTATGTAGAATTGAAAATGTCATTGATGTAAAATAGAACAAGCACTGAAAGAAATGTCTAGTTTGAAACATGTTAGTTTTAGTCCACATGAAGACAAAAACGTGTTTACATTTTCTCACCAATTACGTCCTCTAATTTTATAAGGAAAATTGTAACTACGTACCGAATTTGCCATATATTTTAAACTCCCAAGCTTTGGTGAGCACGGCCCAGGCTAGCAGAGGCAACGTGCTGTGGGCGATGGTGTAGAACAGGCTGGTGTAGAGGATGACGCGCGCGCGCAGCTCGGTGCGGTGCAGCTCCGCTATGTACGACAACAGCACTGCGAATGGGCCGTTGAACCTGGTAAAAGCGGCAATTTTTTGAATATATACTAAGAATCAAAATAGTGAATAGATTATATAGAATATATTAATAATGTGTTCTAAGAGCTGCTGTTATTTGTACAATTGTCTAGATTTTCTACTTATTTTAAAGCATAATTCTGAAAATTTTATTTTCTATTGAGGTAATCAAATTATTGAATTATCGTCATCGTAATTAATAATGACTATATATTGACATCTGGTCAAATGAAGTTAAAATAATAGTTATTAAAAGTGTTTTGTAATACATATTCTATCATTTAGCAAAAGCCAATAACTTATATTACCTTTATATATTATATATAATTACAATAACAAAAAACGAGGCATATTTCTATTTAACAACAATATAATATCTATAAGACTGTCGAACTTTTTGTAGAATATACCTTAACACGTATAGCGATAGAAACCTCAATAACAATCTTACAGAAATCCAGCAAGAAATCTGGTGACGAGAAGCATGGAGAAGTTCTGGCTGAGGGCGGCAGTCAGCTCCACCAGGCCCGAGCAGAAGAAGCCCCAGATCATTATCCGGCGTCTGCCCAATGTGTCGGATAGAAATCCCCATAGCAAGGCCGAGGATATCATGCCTAAACAAAAATACCAATAAAAGTAAACAATCCAATAATAGATGCATCGAATACAAACATTTTTCAATTTAAAGCTATTCGATTTTGAGAAGTTATTGCTAATAATGGCAATAGTAAGACAAATATGACGAATTATGCAAAATAGATTTAGATTGGTGTCTAAACCGAAAATAATGAATTTTAAAATAATTGTCTTCCTACCTATGCGTTTGTTATGGTAACATGCAAAAACCATTCAACGAATTTTGATAGGATTTCCATAGTTGGGTACCTTGAGGTTCAATTTAAAAGCCAAGTCGCATTTTTTGTAATTCTGTTGTCCACGCAGACTAAGAGCCTTTCCATCATCTCCTTTTAAACTGATATTTAACAAAAAGATTACTTGTAAAATAAAATTTCTTCCTATTACCAAGTTTTAGCCGGAGAAATTGCTGAAAGGACGTGGAACGCAGATTTTATTTTAAAAATGACCTTTTATTAAATGGTAGAAAAGGCTTTAAGTGGTGTGCAAAAAATTGAAGTACCTAAGTACAATATATGTATGATCAAAATCGACAGTTTAAATCAGTTTTCATTTATTTTTGATTAAAAATAATGAATAAATTAGATCCAATATTTATTATTATGAGTAGTTATTTCCATTCCGACCTTGTACTTTCTTTTAGTTTAATTGGATCTGCTTAAATTGTACTATGTTTGGATTAATTATATTTTTGGTATTCTTATACTGGAATTGCACTCGTACAAATAATTTTTGACGTACAGATTTATCTTCTGGAAGTTATTATAAAGATATTTATGAAAATAGAATTGATCCATCACATTTTCAACCTTTGGAAGGTATATTCGAGTTGATCACATGGAACAATTGTAATGTTTACTATATGCCTTTTATTAACGTGGTGCAGTAAGTACACTTGTTTCAAAAGAAATCTGTGCCCTGTAGTGGGTCACGGGATGCGTTATTCAACTACTTATTCATAAGACAATATATGGTGTTTAACCTCCATACGTGATTGCAGTGATAGTGCCCATGTTGAGGAGGGACAGCTGCATGTCGCACTTGGCTCTGGTGAAGATGTAAGATACGGAGCTGGTGACCGACACGGAGCTCCAGAACGCGGGGAATGCGGACAGCATCAAGAGGATGTTGAATTTGCCGTACCCCGTGGCAGAAATGGCGGCCTCGAAGTCAGCGGCTTCTGGTTCCGATTCTGAGATTAACATGCAAGGAAACGAATATCTTAATTTTGGTGTAATCCATATCGTATTAGAGCGTAAATCATTCCACTACTAAGGTATAAGCTCCTTCAATCTCAATATATCGGATTGCTGTACTTTGACCTTTGATTTAAGACCACGCGGGCTGGTTGCCGGTTAGTGGGCTGGTAACGTGCGCTGTTATCATGTTCTTCGAGGCAAAGTCGTGTGCAAGCTTTGAGTAAACAAACTACGTATCTCCTTTATTCTCTTAGAAATCATTAAGAAAAACTTTTGAAATTGCTGTACATATAAACAAAATGACGTTAATTATATTGCAGTACGTAATCAATGCTTTAAGTCAGTAGATTTTTCAGCAAAGCGCAAACGATCCTCGCGTAAATGACTATAGATGAGAATAACCCAGACGAGGTTAATAGTACTTAATTGTTTGCGCGTGCGCGAATATTTACAATTTTATTATCCCAGTCGAAATACGAACACCCAAGTTATGGTCGGTCATAAAGTTTACGACAGATTTTATTTTGCAGCGACTTCGGCACCACTCCATAAAGCCTGGCCGCTCTCCAATGTCGCCGATGGCGCGGCCCATCGGCGCTCTAACGACGCGGTACATTTAATTCAATTTCGAATAGGAAAATAACGCGTCACTGCGAACGACGCTCGGTTGTTCTCAGTTTAGAATGTTAATGTACTGATAGACGATGAAGTGTGTGCAACGTCGAAAAGAGGGTAGTAATAAAATAGTAATGCTTCGGCTTAATAAAGACAGTCGACGGATGCCGTCATGAATACAGTTTTAGTGGAAATACATATCGGCTCTCCGTTTGCTTTAGTCGAAATTTATGTAGCATCAGATTCGAGTTTAAAATAGGATCGATGTAAAATACATAACAATTGATTTTGTATAAATATCTATTTTTTTATCTCCCTAAATGCATTTATAGAATCGATTAATCGGATAATCGGGTGAGCGGCAGTGGCTCTGCGGTCAAGGACGTCGCCGTGGCTTTAAATTAGAAGGCATCGGGTTCTATTACGACCACGAGCGAATTGACGCATGAGTTATTAATTTGAGTCAAATTAAGCCACCCTCTCTGTGACTCGGGGAGTATATGTTAAGTTGTGGGCTCCGGATTTTATCGTGTCGGTGCCGGTGTGCTTTAGCAGAGCTCGACTCGCACCCACCTTGCGGTGAGGCCTTTGACCTGTAAGCCTTTCATCGTGAAATAAAAAGTTTGTTTGCGAGGAGACAGTTAGCTCAGAATATAAGTGCAAAATGGGAGGGATTTTCACTAAAGCAGTTCCATTCTAATTCCTTGTCAGACTTTCCTCATTCACTCGTTTCCCTCCAGCCTTTCCCCCACTCTCTTCCATAATTTTTTATTCAATTTTCTGTTAATTTTATCATAAAATTTAACCCATCACTTAATCAATACAATTTCTTTTCGTTCTCACTTGAAACTTCACCGTTGTTGAGACTTTAGTCTGAGATTTTAACTGTTTTACCAGCGACTGGAAGTACAGTTTAGGTTTATTGCAATTGAAAGGGAAAAATAGAATTTTTGGATCAAATATTTAAGCTATTAGGTTTTTCATATTAATATTGGTATGGTATTGTGTTTTAGAATTTTAAAATGTTTTTAGGAAAGTTACATACAGTTAAATATTTTAATATAAAAATCAAGTAATCGAATATTTTCTGCATCACCTAATGTCATTCACTTATATTCAAATTCAACTTCAAAATATCTTTATTTCATAATTTATAACATAGCACTTGAAATACCTCATAATTTTTTGCGAATTTATTTTTATTCAAATGTAAGATATACGTGTACGTTATACAGCGTAGGTGTGTGCGTTTCTATTCACTACAACGGGTCTTACGTACGAATTTTCGACACGGAGATTGACTCTTAGGTTTCTAATTAAGTATACTATATTTTTAACCTCAATTGCGTCCTTGTGACGTATAAAGTTCGTTCCTACTTGTTTTCTTATATCTTCCAAAACATCTTTTATACTTTGTTATGCATAATGCGCGAAATAATTTTAACACTTATTCTTTTGCTTAATTTTTTATTGATCAGTTCAAAATTCGTACTATTATTGTATAACGCTATAGATTTTAGAAGTATAAAAAAAATATTTGAACGAAAATTTTTCTGGAATTGAATAACATGTTTATTTACCGTAATTTTGTCGATTTATTTCTAATGAATGATGATACTTTACTGAAGTAATAAATATAAACAATAGTTACTTTTCTCACAGAGCAAAGAGTACTAGTTGGCGTTATTTGCGCTTTATATACACACTAGCTGTCCCGCCCGCTTCGCTGGGTAATTTTTATTATAAATAAAATGGCGAAGGATTTACAGAATTCGAAAAATGAGTAGCCCAGAACCATCTACAAATCATTCCGTATCGAATGGTCCCAGTCCCATGTCTATACGTTTAGTAGTTTTTACGTGATTGGCGAACAAAGACAACCTATTTTCATTATATATGTATAGAAGATAACCCTTTTGTCATAGACGAGTAATGTAAAAATAAATTGAAAATAAACTTGTTGAACGTACCTTCTGCCAATTTCTCTAATTTGGTGGAAGAGAGTCCCGTCACCTTGTACAGATGGTCGTGCGGTATCTCCTCTGCGCATGCGCTCCGGGTCTCCGCGTCTGACGCTGCTTCGGCATCGTTCTCTGTCTTTCCCATTTCGCCGTCGTCTTCTAGTCTTCTTCTTTTATTTTAAACGATTCCTTTAGGAAAAGATAGCCCGACGTTCAATGTGCCCTTAATCCTACCATATTTTTGTTGATATGAACCCACCCTCTTGCATCGTCGGCCGTTTCTGAAGGAATGTACGATAAGAATTCAGTCATAGTATATATAACGTATTTAAATAATAATATCAACGGAACAACTTCCACATCAGCAGTATTTGTCATGGACTTTAGGCGCTTAAGCGTACAAATAGACAATGGCAGTCGTGTTTATCCGGTGTTTCTCCACGATTGAGGTCTTATTAACGGCAAATACTGAGCTAGAAATAGTTCACATGGTTTGTCCTGATGTGGTGCTAAATGCAGCCTTAATGTAAATACTGTGATAAGACGCTGAATAAAAGGTACCTTTTTAAGATCACGAAGACGGAAATATCATTTTACAGCAGCTTTTGCTCGCGGCTCCGTCCGCGTAAACATAGAACGTATTAGTTCTGTTGTTTTTTATACCTCGCGACCTCGCTGTCGGTCACGATCGAGGTTCAGCTTCCGATCTCCATTTCAATTTCAATTGCACTGTTATTTTTGTTTAAAATGCGTTCCGCTCTGGATACCAATTCGGTTCCCCTCATTACTTCGATCCCGGTCCATTTTCGATCCTGATTTCGGTTCCGCTTTCAGTTTCGATATCTGTCAAATTATCCGACAGGATGTCAAATAATCTGAAAAAAGCCTACTACATGCCAGTCCATAATACATTCTGTGTGCCAAATTTCATTCAAATGCGTTCGATTTTTCATCCGCCATTCGTTCACCAACGTCCGAACATCGTATCAAACTTTCACATATGTATTATTAGTACTTTACTCTTTGGTAACACCTGAAGAAAATTTTATAATTTAGGTGCACGCAGCTTTATCATCGTTTGTTGTAAATCATCAGCTACATTAAACATGAGTTAATATAGCGATACATTTACTTGAGTTTGTTGTCTACTCGTAGGCGTGTTTTGATAGGCTTAATCTTTGATAAATTTTGATATCTATTGCACAGTGATTTTGTTATGTATGCTCACTTCTTGAAAAACCAACTTCTTCTCAGTTTTTTCAATTTAAATAACGCTTAAATATATCGCTATAAATATTGAAATGATCTAATTACCAATTCAAATCACTTTCACTACAAATAGTTTTTAAAAAATTCTAAAAACCAAAAAAATCATTTAAGATTGTAAAGTTTGCTGGTTCTACTTATCTCGTATATGAATTTGGAATTTTGAGATGTAAAATACGAAAAAAAAACAATAGCTATAGTTAATAGAATTCTGTTGATTAAATGGGCTCGACCTTAAGAATGGAAAATATAAGTACCAATGATAATAGATGAAGTTAAGAAATCCGAGTTTGAGAAGAGGTAGTTCATGCATAGAAGTCTATTAACGTTATGACTAAAAATTATAGACTGACAGAAATTAGTTCACACACTTTGTTATTTTATATAGAGTTATTACAACTGGTCTTTTTGGCAACAACGAAATCTAAAATGTGAAAGAAACGAGAAAAAACGGTTTGTGAAGATAAACAGTCAGTTTTCAAATTCCATGTCTCTCTCGCCAACGGCCAGTTGTCCCAAGAATCCTAGAACCCGGACTACATTCTCATTTTAGGGCCAATATTAGTAAATATGCTCAAAGAAAATTAATAATATAAGGTATAGGATATGCATACAGTTTTTTTTGCTAAAAAGACAAGACCAATCATAAAAAAATCAAGGATTGAGAAGTAAATACCGAAATTGAAAAGTCAATGTTTAAAATAGAATACCAAAAATACGTTTTATTTATATGTACGTGGGTGTTGGAGTTTGCGGGCCAAAATTACATGAATTCGCTAGAAACAATAAATCATTACACCATACCCAAGACGTAAATAAAATAATACGGTCGAATTGAGAACCTCTTTTTCTTCGAAGTCGCTTAAAATGAAACAAAAAAGAGAATGCTATCGCTTAAAACTATAACCAAATTGCGTCGACGTGAAAATAGAACCCATTTCATTCGACACGTACTCGACTAAGTAAGTAAGCTTACAGCTCGGGGACGAGGAAATAAACCATAAGAGCTTATGACAATGAAAACACGCGTCATTACTTCGAGCCGGTGGCGTGGCATGTCGTGATAGCCAGTCGAGTGGGCGTGGCGTTCCGCGCCGTGCGCGCGGTGGGCACGTGGCGTTCAGGTGTGCAGGCGCTCTGGTAGTATATTTTTATCTATAGTATTTGATATGGGATTACATATTCAACCGTCGGATTTAACCAACGAGCGAAAATCTCTTAGCCTATGTTTGTTTCGTTTCTTTCGTGTATTGTAGAGGAGAATGCAAACGAGCTCGTGACTCATTCTGAGCGCTCACCGCCACCCATGACATCAGCGTAGATGACAATATGTTTCTTTTATTTTCTGAAGTGGCAAACAAGAAGTTAAATTGGACTGACATGGTAGATGGAAAAAGTGCATGCGACTGATGCCGCGGGTAAAACTAGTACCAGATATACGTTGAACACATCTTATATTGCAAATCGATTAAAAAGAAAAGCCATTTATTGATGTTTTCATGAGTTTGGAAGTTTGGGGAGTTCATGAGGAAGAAATGATCACATAGTACCTTGTGTATAATAAAAAATAAAGACAAAACTAACATTTTGACGTTTTCATATTACAAGCGCTCCAAGTGGCTAGCACCATATCTAAATGTAATATATATTTATTTATTAGATAATTATGTAGTACATACTGTATGGTATACAATAATTTTCTTAAATAAAACGACAGAATATAAAATAATTCTTTATTTGCAAAGAGACACAAAAATAAACGAATATGTTTTTTACAAAAAGTATCTTTTAAAACTAAGTTGTTAAAAAAAATTATAAAACGATAATTATTATGATATAGAGCTGATCTGATGATGGAGGTAGAAGGTGGCCATAGGAACTCCGTAATTAAACGACGCAACCCCATCGAGTTTGGGCTCGTTTGATTCGTCTTGACGAGTACTTTGATACTATATGGTAACCAGGGTCTGACGATGGAGCTGGAAGGTGACCATAGGACCATAGTTATCCGAATTAGACATACATGCAAAATTTCATTGAAATTTTAAAAATTCGGCATTCATTTGAATGTCGAATTCGAATTCGAATTCGAAGCAGGCAGATTCAACCTGTTAATTTTGTGTCACACTGTTACACAATTTTGTGTTACACAATCTTAAAATTTCATTCTCATCATTTCTTTATAACGCGCTTAAAGAAGTATAACTTCAAAAAAACCTGGATAGAAGGGAAGAAAAAGAACTCAGTAAATAAATTCAGGCTAGATATTTTACCTTTGTAAACATTCTTAAAATTAAAGCTTGAAAAGCATATACAAGTAGTAAAGTAATATTATCAATCGAAACAACTGAACTACCTAACGAAAGAAAATTGCTTCTACAAACAAAAATAAAGAGAAACGAAAAGAGATTTCAGAAGTAAGTAAAAAGATAAACGAAAACATAAGAAAATATAGGAAACGTAAAAGGTTGAAGACTTTCCAATATCATTTTAAAAAAAAACAGGTGGAGTAAAGAAAGCGTTTAAAGAACTAGAGTCCAAAAAAAATTGGACGCTAAATATAATGAATGGACAGGGGAAATGTACTAGAAAAAAAATTGAAATATTAAATATAGCTGCAGAGTATTATAAAAACTTGTACCAAAGTAAATTAAATAAACCCATCACGTCTGCGACTAACGACACAAAATATTCTAAACCAGTACCATTCGTTCTAAAAGAACAAACAGAAAGAGCAATTATGACTTAGAAATCGGGAAAAGCACCCGGTCCTGATAATATTACTAACAAACTTCTTCGAATATCAAAGCCAGTAATTGTCCCCAACCTGACTAATTTATTTAACGAAATAATAAAAACAGAAAGTATACCAGAGAATTGCACAAAGTCGACAATAATGTTATTGCATAAGAAAGGAGATATAGGAGATATTGGCAATTACAGGTTGATAGGCTTGATGTCTAATATATATAAATAAAGTCTTTTCAAAAATATTACTTATTAGACTAAGTAATATTCTGGAGGAAAATCAGTCGAAGGAGCAAGCTGGATTTAGGAGTAACTTTCGACTATAGATCACAGCCATGTCCTCAGCCAGGTATTACCAAAGTACAGAGAATATAATAAAGTGTACTATCTGGGTTTTGTGGACTTCCATAAAGCGTTTGATTCCTTGGAGCACCAATATATATGGGAATCATTGGAGCGGCAAGGAGTACATACGAAATACATACGCTTATTAAAAATAATCTATGACAAGAGTACAGCGCGAATAAAGCTGGAAAGAATGGGTGAGGATTTCCCAATTGAAAGAGGAGTTCGCCAAGGTGACTCTATTTCACCGAGGTTTATTTTCAGCTGTGTTAGAAATGATTTTTAGAAAACTGAGGAAAGATTCGGATTGAACGTAAATGGTGAGTATTTAAATCATTTGAGATTAGCTGACCACTTGGTACTTTTCTCAGAAAGTCCGAGGACCTAGGAAAAATGTTACACCAATTGTCAGATGAAAGTGCAAATGCTGGTCTCTTAATTAATGAAAAAAAGACAAAAATAATGAGCAACTCTCAATTAGAAGAACCTATTCAAATTAATAATATATAATTAACATACGTAAATGAGTATATTTATCTAGGGCAATTAATATCACCAACAGTAAATATACGGAAAAAATAGAGAGGAGAATAGCTAATACTTGGAATAGATTCTAGTCGTTGAATGAGATAATTAAAAATTAAGAGATGTATATGTCAGTGAAGCGAAAAGTTTACAATGCTTGCATTCTGCTATTTCTGACATACGCTTGCCAAACTTGGACTATACCGAACAACAACAAAGTAAAATAAATATTTGCCAGAACGGAATAGAGAGAAGTGTGTTGGGAGTAAAGAAAATAGACAAAATATAACTGGAAGGAATAAATGAAAAGACTAAGTTCCGGAAAGTACAGTCTGCAAAAAATTAAAATGGTAATAGACGGGACAAATGCTGATACAAAGGAAAGAAAAATGGACCAAATTAATCACCGAATGGCATCCCAGGTGAAGTAATAGAAGCAAGGAAAGACAAACGAAACGATGGGAGGACGATTTGAAGAAGGTAGTGGGCCCATTATGGTTACGTACAGCAAAACAGAGAAACGAATGGAAAGCCTTAGAGGAGGCCTTTGTCAAAAGACAAGCTGTGAAGAGAGGAGAAAAAACCGATTGCCGAGAATAGGAATTAGTTTAAAATAATTATTCTCTTACCTCATTATGTTAACTTTAGATTTAATAATATTGTCATACTAATAAGTGTAATATCAGCAATAAAGGATTATTTATTATATTCAATGTACAGGAATTTCAGTTCTATGTTTTTAATGTGTTCAGGATCCAAAATTAGAAAACATTCCTTTATATATTAATTGAATAAAATTATATTGTAAGGGAGTATTTAGATGTAAAGGATTTAAAAATACTGCCGAAAAATATTCTTGTCGATTTTTAATCCTAAATAAATAATTTAAAATATGGTAAATTTCACAGCTAAATCAGCCCATCTACAGTTTATCATAGATAATGTTTTAAACATTATTTGTGAAAGATATAAAGATTTTAATTAATTTTATATGAAATTTGTAGCATTCATAAACATCGCAAACAACTTATTATTAAGTTCATCAATCAATAAATGAAGGAAGGGTTTTCTAATCCTGGAACCTAGACTATAAGCTGACGTTATACAAATGTGAACTTTTGGTAGCGTCTGGTGGAAGATACAATTCCATTGACTTACAAATTACTACATACATGAAACAACAGATGTCGCCACTGACATATTGAAATATGACGCGGTCTAGATTTTCATTGAATCTAGGCATCGGAGGATATTATTTCAATTACTTCCTCCATCGAGCTATTTGTAATTTTTTGAACCCCTCTTGTGTGGGGTGTATATTTCATAAATTCCTAATGCAATTAGTTGTGTGTTGCAAAAGTTTCTGATTTATCAGGAGATATATCGTTTTAGCAATGTTTCACGATGTCCTGATTTAGCGATTCTGCGAAAAATTCAGTTTTTTTTTTCAAAATAAAAATCTTTCGATATTTACTCATAGATTTACCGATTTTTCACTTTTACAACTTATGAATGGTTTGTGTTATGAGCATTTAGTTTTAATAACTCAATTTGAGTAAATTTTCGATTGATTTGTGGCTGAATATATTATGTAGTCCCACTTAAAGATGATTTTACATAATGGAACAAAATTTAGAACTTAGCATATCATAAAACATAATACCTAACATAATCCATAATACTAGCAACTTTCTATTGACAAAAGATAAAACTATCTCCCTACAATATTTATAAGTACACATGCCAAATCATTACAGCGTTGTCAATGTCAATTTTCTAGATTACTCAAAAATCTAAGACAAATTACCGAAAGTTGAGGATCAAATCTCATATTTATCACGTTATCTCAAGAAAAAAAAACAGATTTAAATAACAAAATAACAAACCGTTTATACTATACGTTTCTACTCGAACATCGTTTTTTAATTAGACGTTGTTGATTTCCCCTTTCTTTTATATGTTAAATTTTACACCACTTTCTTGTTTTTAAATTTCTTCTCTGATAGTTATACAAGATACGCGCAAGCTCGCTGCGTTGGGTATAATTTTTACATTATCACGATACAGGCTATATTAAGCTCCAATACATATGTTCTCTGTGTTCCTAAATTCAGATTATAGTTAGCGCTCCTCTTAATATACAACTCCTAGTTAGTTGGCAACAGCGTATTGGAAATTATTCTAATTCTGGCTCGTTTGTAATATTGATATACAGATTATTTTTCAAAATGGCGCCAAGGTACTCAGATCGGTACATAAACAAGGAGAGTGAGTGAAGGATCACAGCGATGTTGTCAGAGTGAGACAGCGAATAGTCGAGAGGGATGTTGTAGTGATGTGATTGTTATAATATATTTTCAGTATGAGCTGCAAGTGCATAGATTCATGTTAGAGAAAGTGATAAAATCGCTGCTTGGCTATTGAGCGGTACCTACCACTGTTATCACTGTTTACCAAGATTATGGGGAAATATTACAGCGATCGCAAAGCAGTCTCACGATTTCTCATCGATTTAGTCACAGAATAAATATTTTCTATGGATTTAATAGAATTAAATTTACTTATTCTATATTCACAGCTTACTATTTAAAAGAAAACAGGAGAAATATTAAAATCTTTTTGAATCATCGTTATCTGATAGGAAGGACACTTAAAGTTATATGGTGTAATATTAAAACTAATAGAAAGTGATACTTAGAGTAAATATTAGAGTTTTGGTTTTTATTATATTTTTTTAATATATGATAGGGGTGTCTCACAATTAATGTTGGTTTTCGTAACTGAAGTTCATACACTATTTTATACGCATCATAATTTGTTACGTTTAGAGTTTCATGAAGAGTACAACTGTTTTACTTTCTTTTAATGATGCTGCCTGTATTAATTGATGGGGCAAGACTTTTTTATAATAAAACGAATGGAGTGCGATAAATATGAAATTCGAGTATTGTTAAGACATCATTGAAAAGGAAAGCTTAAAATATGCTTGGCAGTGAGAAAAATATGTCACCAGAGGATGCAGTCGAGGATAGAACAGCAAAGCGATCGTTTAACTGATGCTAGTAGACCATTCGCACTCTGGTCGTCCACCTGTATGGGATATTGAGGCTACAAAGGAAGTTGTAGAAAGCCAGCCAGAAGAATTTGGAGGTATTGAACTTCTACCACATCCAGAATTTAGTCTGAACCTTGCACCATTAGACTATTCTTTCTTTCATGGAAAAAATTGAGTTTTAGCATGTTGGAAGTACAGTGCGGCAATTCTTTGCGTCTATGCCCATGAATGGTTTGTGCCAACGTCTCAGGAAATTTGCTGAACGTTAGGTTAAGATTATAGAATACGATGAGCTATACTTTGAAGATTAAGGTTTTCTTTTTGTTAGATTATTTAATAAAAAAAGTGAACATTAAATAAATAATAAATGATGTCATTTATAAGACACCTTAACATTTATAATTCCTATAAAAGTGTGAGATAGTATCTACATTTTTAATGGTTTGCTCTACTTGTAAAGTAAGTTGAATGTTTTCTATTTGAGGGCGCCCTTTAGGTAAATAGTAATATTTTAAATTTCAGAGCCCTCTCTCCTTAATAAGATTTGATAAAATGTGGATTGTCTCCCACACCTTCAGGGAAAATTCGCCATTAACTTTCAACTTATTAAATTTGTTCGACATGATTATAGTATAATAGACCAGAATAGTATATGCTTTGAATTGCAAAATTAACTTGGAATTTTCTAATGACCCCTTTTCTAATGAAGTCACTATGATATAATTTTGCCAGACCATTTTTCCTGTTTTGAGTTCACGCAAATAATGAAAATACCTTCGCGGATCGCAGTGTGCAAGGTGTCGTTAAGTACGATCAAACAACAATTTCCAATTCAGGATTCCTTTTATGAAATAACCAATAAAATTGAAAATTGACAAATTTTATTTGAGTTACCTGCCTTCGTTCACGACACAACAACGGTTTTGTCAACATCAATGCTGCTTTTATGTAACTGAAAAACATTTACAAGAAAATGCACCAATACTTATAAATACAATTACTTTAAGCGAGTGAGTTATAGCAATCGAGGCATTATAAACGACAAATTCATATCTGCAATTGCCTTTAATTTTGTACAAAGCAAAGGAATCACTATGAAGATGTAATACTAATCATCTGACTTCCAGGTGAGGAATTGCTAAAAGCACGGGACCACAATATTTTGTAGTTATAAATATTTTATTAGCTGCCGAACCATATACTGTATGCGATCGGAACTACACTTGAACAGTTTTTTGACGTTCCGTAGCCATGGGCAAAAGCGGAATATTTATAGTTTCTTCATATCCTTTCTTCGGTCGGTATATCACGAAGTCCACGATTTCATCGAATGCCATGCCATGCCATATAGGTAGATGCCTTATGTGTACCTCAATACTATTGCGTGATGAAATTAAAAAATAACAATTTGTACATGTAAAACTGAGCGATGAAAACTTTTTTTTTGTGTTTTGCACCTCGTTCTGAGCGACGTCGTCGGATAGGCCTTTAAAAAATCCATTAAAGGTTCTTTGGTGATTATTTCCTTGAGGTATATATTTAGCGGCTTTATTCTCTTCCACGTTTTCCTATTTTGCATTTTTTTAAAACCTTTGTTTTTAAATACGTTTTTAAAAATTTAAAAAGGAAGCACCATATTTGTTTCAAAATACTTTAATAAAAACATATTTCGAATTACATATATTTATTCAAATTTTTTTTTGATATTTAAAACTTTCTAGAGTAACAATCTAATCACAGGTTCATACGAGTATACATGTGAATTTATATAAATCATACATGCAAAAAGCATGTTCAAGTTGATAACAATTTTAAGTTAAATTTATCAAATTTATAAGAACGAATGTTTTATTTACCAGTATTAAATACCAGTTTTATTTAAAGTTATGCAATTACGTGACGCTTCGTTTAATTCGTTGGTACGGAACCCTGGATGCAGGAGTTCAATTTTCATGTTGACCATTTTTTTTAATATGTCGCAGTCCAACCACCTCTGGTACTACACGCAATTAGTGCTAAAGATCTAAATATAGAGAACCGACCGTTCCATTAACGATGGCCGGGTCGTACTTTGGACACGCGGGGTCCGAAGTCCACGATCCCCGCCAATTCCCGCGGAAGCCGCACAAGTCTGATTGGCTAAGGGCATGCGCACACCGCGTGATCCGGTATGCACCGTATCGGATTTTTCCAGTTTCGATTAGCGCGATCGTCGAATCTGTACAATAACATGTGTATGAAAAACAATATTTTTGATTTTTTTTTATGTCATTCTTCTAATTTCAAACATATTTTTAATATGTCCAATTTAAATCCATATTCGATATATCTACGAGTGTTTTAATTAGATTTTTGTGTTCAACGCACTTAGTAAATACTTAAAATTTGACAGATTTAATTGTGGTGATTAATTTCATGCATAGCTCTCGTTGTTTCCCTATACGATTGTCGTGAAGGTATTTTTAAATAATGTTTTTCAGTAATCATACGAAATTGTTTTCTAACTCCGCTTTTTAGTATTTCTCGTAAAAGTATTTCCCAGAAAAAAGCGATTTCATGACAACAAACCGAACTACGTAGAAAATGTGCTAAAAAGTTGTAAACAAGCTAATAGTTACTGTACAATATTCGACGGAAATCGTTTCAATACGGCTTTGGCACGATTACACACATTTTATGAAATCACTAGCTTTGGCCCGCACCTCCGCCCGCGTTCCCGTTGAATTTTTGGTCTTTTTTATCAATTCCATTTCAATGTAGCTCCTAAATTCTTTTCTAAACCTGATGACAATCCAGTTCTCGGTTTTGATTCCTATTCTATTCTTACTCTCGATTCGATTCAGGTTCAATTATTAATTCTGATTTGATCGTCGTCCCGTTCTATTCCGATCTCGATACTTTCCCAGAGTAAAATCCACGCACGCATGCACTTGCATAAAAACACTGATTAAATTGTTTAGTTGTTTCAGATTTAGTTGGGATCCTTTGAAATTACAATGAAAAGCTATTCATGCTTTTGCAATAAAATATATTTTTAGTCAGTGTCTAAGTACTTACCAGTCAGCAACCATATAACAAAATTAATTGATATTTTCCTATTTTTTTTTTAACATTTCTGAACAAAAATACTAATTTATCGTAAAATATTAAATCAATTCCAGCAATAGAGTAACTGCACGTAGGTAATATATATTTTTATTGTGATGTGCTAGTGTGAAATATGTTCGCAAGTACTGTTAGTAGTTTAGTTATTGGAATCATTGTCACAATCTTCTTGTTACATGTCATATCTGATCATCATTTTTCAACAAAATACTCATCTGGACAAATATAAGACGGTCAAAGTCGAGGAGATATCGTTAATGCTATGAGATGTTTTCATCGTCTACCGTTTTATCATTAAATTCTGATAATCATCTGTCAGCAAATTACCCATCGGGACCGGTCTAATGAGCCCAAACTCAAAGTTTTACATTAAGGCCTCAGGAGGTCTTGTCACCACATTATGTCTTCATCATTAGGTCTTTTTTTTAATATCTGCGACAAAAATATTCATTGAGATCAATCTCAAACTCGAGAGGTCGGCTATTGAGGTAATAAAGATATTCTTTCCCTACTTTCAGGCTTAATTATCAACTATGATTATCATCTGTCTGTAAGTTGCTCAAAAAACTCAATCTTAGGAGCTGTAACTCGAAAGTTTTACCTTAAGGTCTTGAAGAGTTCTAGTCAACGCTTTCCGGCTATATAATTAGATTAGCTTGGTGATCATTTTGTAGTCGTATTTATGTATATATATCAAATTTAGGTCAATTACGATAACAACTCCTTAAAAAGTGCTTGAAAGCTTTCACCAAACCATATCTTAATATAATATGGTAATACACAAATAAAGTTAAAAAATAAGCAAAAGATAGTAAAAACCATACAGGTAAAATTTACTACACCTAACGTCTTATAAGTTAATGTCAATACGAATATTGTCAATGAAATAAATTTAATAAGTCGAAAAACTTCTTGTAAGGAATACATTACTCTTATTATTAATTATCACTTCCTTTTACGAAAGTATTATGTGTACATACAAATATATTCATATTTTCTATAGTGGATGAATGTAAATGCAAGAGAAGAACATATGCTCGCAACTCCTAGGTACAACCTGAATGTGAACTTGAAGTCAAATCCGAAAACTAAATGTCATTCAGATCGATTTACTAATTAAGGAATTAGTAACACTAGTATTCTACAAGAACAGAGTAAAGAGTAACCTATGTCACTCCCGGGGTCATAAACCATACATTTCCAGAATCGAATTACTCCGTTGCTCCGTTGTCGTGTGAAAGAAGGACAAATCAATGAACCTATTTTTGCATTCATAATATTAATATCATAAATGCGACATTATTACTAATGATAATATTACTTAGATTAGACAAATACACTTACCTCTAATTAACACTTAGCAGACGACTAAAGGAAATTTGACTAGACTTGAGTTTTTCTCAATATCCTTGTCTAAGACTAATAATTATTGATTGATGTTGTTTTGGTTTACTATTTGATCTATCAAGAAGATTATTCATTTTGAGAAAACGCAGACGTAACACTATTTAAAAACCTATTATTGACAAAAAGTAACATCAAAAACGCGCTCCGTCGTCTAATCGCTGAAATCGTAAAGAATGCCAGATAAACAGATCTACTAAAATTAAATTCTACATCACTATTAGTTTTACAGAGATACGAGGCGGGGCACCTACCGCCCGAGACGGTCGAGTCTGAGTTGTCCCGTTTTAGGATTCCGTATGACTAATAAAAATGCGCACCCCTATGAGATCATTCAATATCCGTTCGTAACGAAAACAAAAATAAATTTGCGTTAGTTATTTTAGTTTTATTTATAGTGTGACAGGTGCCGATGGATTATTGTGAAAGAGGACAAAATATTTTTTTTTGTTGATCGTACGCGACAAATTTAGGATTTATGTTTATAGATTTTATTAAGAAAATTGCGTAAATTTTTAAAATGAATATTGAATTCGGATAACTATTAAGATATAAACTATTTCATCGTTTGTCAGAAGCAAAAAGAAATGAACGAAAGAAGTACACAAAAATAAAATGTTTTGAGTACGGAACTCTTAGTATGCCTTTCCGATCAGCACTTCAATGATTTTTAATTACGCACTCAAGTGCGTGTTAAATACGGAATCAAAGTTTTATAGCCACGACACCGTCTCTCCATTTTATTAGCGGATTGCGAGCCGGAGCGTCCTTCGCATCGGTTTTATGTCTCCTCGGGCGGGTTCTAATTATTCCATAAGCGCCGCCAAGGTCGCCGTCGGCTGTTTGTCGCGGGATCCATGTTCGCGGATCCCATCCGGGGATCCGGCCCGTCTGCCAATTAGCACGTCGCGACGTTCTTGACGGAATTCTTTTGAAGTACGAAATCGACAAATCGATTCAGTTTCAGTTCTATATTAAGTTTTTGAACATCTATACTGTTGTAAAACTGTATCAAACAGATAAGTAATATGTTGGAATATTTGCCTGTTTTATTGTTTGTCGATTGCTAGCGAAATGGGCCCAATCGACGTCCGTCGACAGTTCCGGGCCAATATGTAATTGGTACATGAATAGTTGATTATAGTGCATTATGAATTGTTTTTTACATTCTCAACAACAGGTAATCTACCTACCTTTTACACTTATTTGTGTTACTTATCGCATACGCCCTTGGATTTTCATTTTAGATCTTCTAGTATTTCCACAATTACTATAAGCTCACTTTCACAAATCAGGACATATATTATGTAGTTAGAGGAGCTAGATTAAATTATTTTATATTTTTTAGTCCATTTTAAAAACGCTATATACTATTTTATTAATTTAGAAATAGGGCGTTCGTACTGCCGTCAATTACCGTCATGTTGCGGTATGTCAATATCGTATGGTTTTGAAATAATAGTAGGTCTGGACACCTTCCAAATTTCTTTGTTAAGCGTAAACATCCCATCTCTGATCATTTTATGATGACGTCACGTGGAGTATATAGATTTTTGCGAATTTGTTTTGGCGACTGTACATTATAACTATTGGAAATAGGATTTGGATCGAGACTAAAAACTGTAGCGTGGACTGATTGCCTTTAGTACTCCATGAAAGTATACAAGTGTGCAACTTCTTGAAATGTTAATCCGCAATTACAATTGACTTTGTCTTGAAGGTAAATATAAATAAACGGTAGAATATCAGTAGCGGGTTACAAAGGCAGTGCACTGATTAAGCGATTTTTCATACTGGCGATCTTTATCGTTTTACGTTACGAGAACACTTCTGCAAGTATTGATACGCGTTCTGCCGACGCTACTCGCTGGATGTTAGTTTAGCGTAAGATGGTTAGCTAGGAACATTTTCTGGTTGGAAAATTGTTTAATGGCCTAGTGTCGCAAGGGGTCGTCATATCGTCGCGTTCCGTGGTCGAAACCATACGAGTCCACTTGAGTTAAATGGACAGGAAAGAATCATTGCACACATAAATGTGTAGTTACGACTGCTGTCCTCTGGTGATGATACATTAAATGAAATGACATATCAAATTTTGCGAAAAGATCGTACTTTTAAAGCACTAATCGATAAACGGTGCGGCATCGTCGAAGCGTATAATTAATATACAAAATCATGAAAAATAATGCACCTACTTCGAGCAACCTAATTATGTGTTTGTTTACGTTTCGGTCAAGCCCGAGAGCGACATCTGCCATTCAAGACTGCCGACGGCGGCGGTGCCAAGTGCCGTGCCAACGGGCGGAGCGACACCGGTAATTAAATTATTATTTTAAATATGAATAAAAAGATCAATATATTTCAAATCAACTTTTTTTCTGTGTTGACAGAAAAATTTTTATGGGTTCGCATTCATGCTGTAAGTTCAGATGATTCCACTAATGCGTGTAAAATCATAATCAAATCAAAAATATCTTTATTTCATAGGTAATAACAGAATTACACTTGAAATACGTCATTATGGTATTCTTTTGTTATTAACATTAACACCCATTCCGAATGCTGATTCATTTTTCGGTTTCGCTCAAAGATACATAATAGATAGTCAATAAAATTAGCACAACAGTTGACATTTACATGAAACAATTCAATCCCACGGGTTTTTTTAGTTAATATGTTCAGATACCTCATAAAAACCCTTACCGCATAACTTTTTTTTAATGAAAGTTTTAAATTAATAGTCACGACGAATACATGCTCAACGTTGAAATACCGCAATTGTAATAAATAAATATTAATATTTAATAAATAACTATTAGAATACAAGAACAAACTATAATAATTCGCAAAAAAGGTGCGTAAGCTAGCTTTGATTAAAATATACATTAGGCGTAAAACCTCTAATTGCTATTACTGACAAGCAATTTTTAAGGTTCCTTAGTAAATAAGGAATCCCTATAGTTTCAACATTCAACATCCCAACAACCGTCCGCCCGTCTATCTGTCTGTCTGTCTGCGGCTAAGCTCAGAGACTCTTAGTACTAGAAAGCTGCAATTTTGTACGGGCATGCATATTAATCACATCGACAAGGTGGTAGAATAAAATCTCAAAAAAATATTTTAGGCTCCTTCCCCCATACGTAAAGAGGAGACGAAATTCTCTTTCTCGTCTATACTATGTTGTGGGGTATTGTTGGATGGCCATTTCAAAAACATTGGGTCTGTGAAAATAATTTATCTATTAAGGGCTCCGTTAGTGAAATATTAAGCTTTTAACTGCTAATTATTGTTAGAGTCATGTGTTTCCCTCCCGCCCAATCATTTAATATGTGGAAAAATTTACGGCAGTATTACAAATAACGAATTTAAAAGGAAAAATATCAAAACTAAATAAAACATTTAAGTACGTTTTAGAAGTTAACGAATAACAGTCGATCTATTTAAAATGTTCTTGGAGAAGTAAAGAGAAAAATTTCGTAAAAATCCATTGAAAATTCCGAGGACGTCGTTGGTTGTCTAAAATACGTAGTAGATATAAGTTCACGAACCATGCAAAATAAAACTATAACATTCTTAACGCCCACCTTATGTGGGCCCTTTTTTAGACGTTATCAACCTTTAAACAGTGAACTCAATTAATAAGTTTATAGCATTAAGCAAAAAGCCACTTCTAGATCCGTATATTGTGACGGGCGACTACTGAACCCTACCTTGCGCGTGGTCCGACACGCACTTGTCGGGTTTTTTAATCATGTAATGTAACTATATGCAACTATATAACTATAGTTACAACTATGTAGTCCTGTTCGCGTTATCGACTTTATGGTTTTTATTTCCTGTATTCATCAAATTAATATTCGATTTGCTTCTAGGTTGTTCCGAAATTCTGTCACGATTCCACAAGTGTTATTGATAAAAGACAACGTTTAGATAAAATGGCGTAATATCAGAGATTATTCTAATATTCATTCTATCATTCTATCGAAACTGTAAGCAACATTAATTTAAATTAGATACGTGTACTGACCCACGTAATGCTAATTAGTAAAGTTGGTCATGCCAATACTTTGAGAATAATTCTTATATATACATACATACAGACACACACACACACACACACACACACACACACTAAACACACACATACACAAATATATATGTATATACATATGTAGACGGGTACATCGGAAAAGGCTGATACGAATTCGATGTAAAATTTTTACTTTGATAAAGTATTATTTTTCAAATTTATATCTATACGAGTCGCCATATATATGCCAGGAAACATTAGATTTTTTTTGTGAACATTGCTTTATTTTGTATATATCATATATATCCAATATTATATTAGAAATGAAAATAAATAGCTTTTCTCGTGGGAAGTTACCATTTTATCAATTTTTTTTCCCTCATGCGGCGAGGAGGAGGTAAAAAATGCATACCGCACACCCGCGCGCCCGTGCACGCGGGTAGTGTGGGGCTGAAACCCACTAAAAACTTCCCCTGAAGTTGGAATAATTTGTTCGGCAATGGTATATAGTTGGACTTCTACAATAGCTTCACCGAACGCGGCCGGACGCCACGCGGGGGTGTCGACGGCGCGTGACATGCCCTATGGGCGATTCCTTTAGGGATTGTCTTGGCATAAGAGTCACTGGATAGCGACACGGGTCGGGTCCATTTTACTTACCGGGCGCGGAAGCAGCCGGGTGGAGAAGGGGAGCTATGGTCTAAGACCTAACTAGTAGAGGAATACCTACGCTTAGTCGGTCATGTGTATCGTTGACTTCCATGAGACTATCTACTGCCGCTGTAAGAGCGTCAGGTGGATCGGTAAGTACATTCCGTGGCCTACAGATAAAATGATGACTCTGTGGTGGTTCGTAATCAACTGCTGAATGAAGGAGCGCATTGGGATGAGATCCCGCGATGTAGAAGAATCGCTTGGATGCGTCCTTCAAGAATTTAGCTAGGTTGGGAGTTCTAAGTCCCTGTAAAGTATTGAGTTACGGACGCACCAGTGTGCATTCGTAGCGTCCCTTCAGAATTCATTCTGAATGACTTAGAGCTTATCCAGTGCTCTCGGGACGGCGTGGGCGCAGACCGGGGACGCGTATGTCAACACCGTCCTTATGTCTATTTTGTAAATAATGCGCTTATTGCGCCGAGATAGTTTGCTTTTTCTACCAAGCATGGCTCCGAGCTGCGCTCGGTAGAACATTGCTTGGTAGAATACGCTCGATGTGATCTTTAAAATGAATATTTTTATAGAGTGTGACTTTAGGTATTTGTAATTGAACTGCCACGGAATGTTCGTGTTCGACATTCTGAGATGGGGAGTGTCTAGATCGACAGATTGTCAACTCCCACGCTTACTATATTTAAATTGTATAGCAGCTGACTTTTCTGGATTAACCTTGATCCTCCAGGTACGGAACCATTGACTCGGCTTATCGACGGCGCTCTGGAGGCGAAGGAATGTAGATTTTTTGTGCCTAGCACGAAAGTAAAGCACGGTGTCGTCCGCGAATAACGCGAGTTGGACGCCTGATGATGGCGGCGGAATATCGTTAGTGTATTGCTGACATAACTATGGATGATATGAATGAGATGATTTGGTACTTCGAGAGCATGAAACTTATAAATTAGGTCCGCGTGCCATACCCTATCGACGGTTTTTTGCTTAAATTTAAAACCCTCCGAGATATACTCTACTAGACAGAGGACTTACTGGGGACTTAAATGCATTTGGGCTAAAAGCGAACTGTTAGTCAATGATAAGGCTCTTCCCGAGGAGGTGATCGCTTAGGCGAATTTTGACAATTCACTCGAAAAGCTTACCCAAACCGCTCGGGAGGCTGAGCGGTCTGTAACTAGCAGGGAGGTCGCGAGGTTTCCCTGGTTTATGGATGTCTATTACCTCCACCTCTTTCCAGATGGGAGAAAAATAGCAATTTCTTAGGTACGCGTTAAATATTGCGACCGGTAAGCCCAATAAGGGCAATGGTAGCATTTGATTGCTTTATTACAATACCATCGAGACCCGGTGCCTGTTTGGTTTTGAGGGATCTCACCAGCGTTTGGACTTCACTGAGTGAGACGGGAGGCAGATCGTCTTTGGGTCCATTTTATCATGACAAATTTGAAAGACACTGAGCGAAGTTGGACACATGGAAACACATGGCTTGCCTGCGATATTAATAAGTTGGGCAATGATTTGGAGTCGGACGGTCACATGTCTATCAGTGACCGTCTGTTACTGCTAGTCTAGAGATTTCTGTCACCGTTTGCCCATTATAAATGCATGGATGTATGTCATGCGGTTGCGAGAGTTGCGGTCGCATCTAATGGTAAATTAATACTGCTGACACCCTTATAGGTGTGGCTATAGGCTGTGCTGATTTGGCACGAAATGCACATAGAAATTTATCTAATGAATTGGAGTTTAAAGTAAATGAAAAATCAACACTTGCTCAGGTATTCGATACCAGCCAGTACTCCGAAATAAATATTCAATTCGTTGAATGATTCGTAGTCGAAGAGCAGATTCGAGGATCAGTGGTGGGTTGTATACATTATGTTGCTACATGTCGCAAGTAAAGTGTCTCGAGGAACTTAGAAGCTGGGACCTTACGCCTTTCCCGCTGATCCAGTGATAGTTGGAGATTCCTGAAACTTGTTCTCACAATTGCGATGATGATGTAAGGGATCGTGGTTTAAAATGCTGCTACGCTCTTACGCCCGTATTAATGGCACATATGATGCGCCAACCCAAGCAGTAACATGGGAGCGATACATATATTATTTTCAATAGCGAAATACTATGATTGTCTTACTCTTTCCACTCTCAAGATAGAAAGCCGCACTTAAGTGTGCTTTATTAAGACGTGCCTTAATAAAGAGTCAATACCACTCGGCTGAAAAAATAATTTATGGCTTATGCAAAAGGTTTCATTTGTTTGATGAAAGTTCATCTAAATTTACAGTTTTTAAATTCTGTCCATAGGAAATGACGACCGTTATAGATGAGAAGTTTACGGGAATCGTTTGTGCGATCAAATCAAAAGTGGCAGCGGGCCACTTAAACGACACAGTGGCAGATTTTTTAATTTGCGCGAAGAAAAAATATAGCTTAACACGGAAATAGAATTAAACTACGACAAGTACTCTCCCACAATAATCTAAAATGAAGACAAAACAAAAAATTGTAGTCTTCAGCGGACATGTCGTAATGTAAAGACTTATCAATAAACAGGTTTGTAACGCGATGCAATATGACGTACGTCACAGTTATACGAGGAAGAATTCAGGAAACTATCGATTGAAAGAAACAACCCGAGACGTTTGTCAAAATTTGTCAATGAGGCAAAGATAAATGATAAAGCTGAAGGTATCTCCTCCAACTACCCCGTATAAAGCCGTAAGGGGTTATGGCTTCTAAGGCTGTTGAATCGACGAATTTAATCGATAGATATAATTAAAAAAAAAGAATCAAGAAATCTTTTCCTTAAATCAATTCCAAACAAATTTACTAATTAAAATCGGTTTTACGAAGTTAAAAGTTTTATTAACACTAGATTATCTAAAATATTGAACTGGATCAACTTCAGTTCTGAATAATCTTAAAGTATTTTAAATGTCCTGCTATGAAAATTGAAAAATTTGCATGTGTACGTGAGGCTTGAGCACGCGTGCACGTGTGTGTGTGTGTGTGTAGTTTTTGTCTTGTGCATGATTTGACGTAAATTTTGATAACTTTCGAACAAGTTAATAATCTAAATGCAGATTGTGAAGGATCTGCAAGGATCTGGAAGGATGTGTTCGGAAGTGATCCACTCAACTTAGACCTTCTGAAAATTTGAATTTATCTCGCCAGGTAGATTTTAGGAAAATTCAATAATAAAATTTCCAGAAAAATATTTTTTGAAATAGCAGACTCCTATACTGGTCGATACCAAAATCTAATTAGCTTTTTTCTCCAAATAATTTAATCTATTTCCGCAAATTACATAATAATTGGCTTATTTGTTCAAGAAATATTCAAAGAAAATTGCTGGAGGAGAATAGGAGTAGAAAGAAAATTAGCTTTTAACACCTTAGTGAAAGTTACAATTTTGTCTCTAATGTCAAAACATTCAATTTTACGCTATTCTAAAATCTTAGTTAACTGTTGCATATATATAAATTACTTTTATTGTTGTATTGTTCTAGAGATGATGTTATGTGAAAAATTCCATGAGCACTGGTTAAATGAAATGCTATTCCGGTATAGTATGCGTTTCGAAGAGTTGTAATCTGGATAGCGATGAAAAAGGATACATATAACACTTTTTGCTTAAAATATCAATTCAAAACGGAATAATTTTAAGGCGTCTCCGTTTTCGTGGGTAGTAGATACCTATAGCGGATGCAGTATCAATATCATATTTTTGAACATGTTTCTAAAACTACAGTGAAGCCTTTTCCTTTCGTGCTTAGGGTGACTAAAAGTGTCCTGTTTAGGTGGCGTAATTCATGCCAGCGAACATGATGCTTTGTGGTGACTCACTCGTACAGAACAAAGAAAATGTTTGTGATATCTATTATCCGATGTCTACTGGCCTGGCAATTGGAACTTAATAATCGAATGGCTATGTCAGATGAATTGAAATGTCGCAGTGTTTGTATTTCATTCAATTCATTTCAGTTGAGCACTCGTACGCCGAAAACGCACCAACTGTCACTGAACTGTATGAAACACACACATTTCTTGAAACGACTTGGGTGGCACTTGTAAACAAAGAACATTCATTTTTATACCATAGATATGGTGTATGATATCTTATGACCTTTTATTTATAAAGTAGTGACGGCTAAATAATCAGCGGGCTGCCTCAAAATAATGAGGTAGCGGCTTCAAACTTTTATTGTGGGAGTGACGAAATTTTCAAATTAAGCCAAATGAAACCACGGAGCCTTGAAAGTTCTAGTTGAAAGTCCGAATTTTGAAAGGAACGCTGAATGATCAGTCTTGGGGTTGGTAGCCCCCGACATACATCGGCCAGCGTGGTACATTTAAAGTCCAAGGTTTTGAAGTAACAAAAAAAATATTGAGAGAGAACAGCTTTGCAGTAGGATGACAAAAACCTGTCATACCATCTCATTGCTTTAAATGAAATTAATTTAAAGTTTATACCTCTAACCGGTTCTTGAGAAAAAATGTAGGCATTTGTTGATGGTCATATAAGAAGGCATACGCAGACGGACAGAGAGAAAAACAAACAGATGTATATGCAGATACAGTATAACGCACGAAACTTTGCCGCTCTGATTTTCCTTCGAATGATAAAATGAAATGTAACGCGCAGGTTTAACACTCCCGACCCTTCCTTCTTCTCCCCCGCTTGCCAATTTTACTCCATTGCGACGCTTTCGTAACTAACTTCACAGCGGTAAAGTTTCGTGCGTTGTACTGTAATAAGTAAGCGATCCTACAAGGGTTATATTTGGTTTTCTTAGTGTTGATATATTTGTTTTACATATCAACTATTACAAAACCGTTGTTACTTATAGTTCATTGTCAAAATAATTTAGACTAGGTCTTAATTCTGGAAAAAATAATTTTTATTCAGAAAAAAACATTTAAAGACATTCGAATTAAAATACAATTAAAACAACGCAAAAATATTACTTTATTTTCAGCAAAGGGAGAACAGAAAATATTTGCTTGATCAGCAGTTTTAAACTTTGGTCAATGTTTTTGTTAAATTATCACATTGGTTTTATTTCAAATCTTTAAACGTTCGAATAATAATTTATAGAACATCTATTGCAATATTTTATTATTTATGTTTAGTGCAACATTTATTTAATGGAGGATAGTGTAATATTTATATTTTATTAGGTTTTGCTATTTCGATTGCGTCGTTACCTGTGAGATAAATTTAATAAAAAAAAATACTTCATCCAAAAAAAAATATGTATTTTTGTCGACTATGATTATGCGACATTTTTTATAAATGCTCGTTTTAGTTGAAGATGTCTTCACAAGTAAGTTGTTTAAAATACGAGACTAGGGTAGATCCATGCGGTTTACATTAGTTAGTGTCTGGCCTCACACGCGCGCGGACTCACAGAGGCTTGGAGCTAATTTTAATTATGTTGAATAAGCAATTTGATAAGTTTTAGTTTGTTAAGTTTTGTACCATATAAAGTAACACGAAAATTATCAGTAATGAAACGACAAACGTTGTTTGTCTTACGCATATTGATAATTATTAATTTTGAAAGGATCAGTGTATGAAAAAAGTGCTTTTTCGCAACCCTAATGATTTTGTGAACATTAAAATGTAATTAAAGTGTATTCATATTTTAAATATTCTCACCTCCATAATTATTAAATACGTAATTATTTTGTGTGGTGTGATTAAAAGACATATGGTTATGTCATAAGTGATTATATGTTATTATTTTTGAATTTCTGCTTATATCTCAAAAAAAAAGTGTCTTTTCTTTACGAAAACACATTTTATTTCATTTAATTGTGCAAAAATTTATCTACTTTGTCTGCCTACCCACATCGAGTGGTATATATACAAAATAACGAATCGGATTTACTTTCACCCATCTCGATCTATTAAAAAATTAAAAACAATAAACAATGCCGCATACGATAATGTTTATACAGTAAACAATATTATCAGTTGGCGGTGGACACGTCTCGCGCTATAAGCGGCGAGGCGCGGGGGTCATTGGCTACGTAGCCGCGGACGGTCGGGCGGTCGCGGTCCTCGGGCCGCACAGTGGTCACGAGCGACCGAGCTGCGCGCACGCTTCGCCCGCCCGCCCTAACATATGCCGCCCAAGGTGCGACGGAGAATTTTATCCGCAAATGGGATAGTGCGCGTCACCGCGGACGGCCGCGCCGTGGACTTTTGAAATATTCAATAAATATATATAATATTTATATAACACAATTGGTGTATCGTGAAAAACCTAGTCTCGTATTATAAGTGCCCCGTATTAATAGTGTCTTTTTGTTTTTGAAGATGGAAGAGCAGGCAGGTTTGTAAACATTTTTTTTATAATGTCACTCCAATTCTATGTTGCATCTTAGTGTTGGAATTACTGTTTTGATATTAATAATGACTTTTATTTTAAAAATACCTTTATAATTCGGAATGATTTTGCATTGTGAATTTAAAATTTCTATTTTATTAGCTTAAATTAAAAAAAATTAAATGAAAATCTAAAAATAAAATGTTACTAATCAATGTCATTACGAAGGCTGACGAATAAAGATTGCAACAATTAATTGCATTGTATGCATTTACACTTGAGTTAAGAGTTGTAACAGTTGAAATATATTTTTAAACATTTTATGCGAATTCGTGGTGTTGGAGCGTTTGTTGCTTCTTTTTTAACACAATACAAATAACAAAGTCATAATGTGTCTATACATATATAAATTAATTGCTACGTTACGTACGTTAGCAGCGTAAAATGGCTAGACCGATTTAAATATTTTTTTGTTTTATTTACCTCAATATTGGGGCGGTTAAGAAAAAAAAAATTAGGTAAAATTTAAAAGAACAGCCGATAAATTGAAAAAACTAAATTAGTAATTTAACTTAACACTTCACTAACTGAAAGCGGGTCGGAGAGGACAATAGAGAGCAGGATCCGAATCGAAATTGAGAACGGAATTGGACTCAAAATGACAGTAGGACTGGGGTCGAAATGGGAGAAATGTGAGCTGGCTCGGAATTAGACGCGGTTGCGGAACCGGAATTGAAATTGAAGCCGGGAAAGATATTAACAATAAGATGGATCGATAGAAAGACGAAAAAAATTATTCTACGTCGTCGCTGGCATATATTATAGGGACACGCCACCTGCCGCAAAGTACAGAACAACGTCTGGCGGGCCAGCTAGTCTATGATAATAGACTTAGGCTGCACCGTGCGCGTAGTATATACGTAATCGAAACAAAATACAATACTCACCGAACTAAAAATTACTAATTAATAAAGTTGCAGAACTTTAATAATACATTGTTTAATGCAGATTTTAAAATACTTGAGATTAGATACAGTCTGAATAGTTATTATGGTTGGATCATTCTTTTACACGTAAATTGTCTCTATGCGTTTACATAATAATACATAATGATTCATAAGTAATAAATTACCCTTTTTGTTGCGTACGTAACAATTGCATTTAAAATTTTCTTTTTTTATGAATTGTTCATAACTTTTAACAAGTAAAGATGTATATTAATCTGTTAGAAATATTGTATCCAATAAAGTGTTTCGCAGTGGCTTTTATGGATTGGCAATTAAATAGAAACACTCAATGTTTAAGGTTCTTACATTTACTTGTAGGGTCATAAAGTACCATAATTATTTAAAAGTGCTCCAACGACAGCCCTGAAGTTTTGTCCGCGTGAAGGTAGAATTTTCTGTTTATGATCTCGTCCTTGATATGCTCGTTCCGCTTCGTTCTCTATTCCAATTTTCGTCCTTAATTTCTTCTGCTATTTTCTATCTTCGTTCTAGTTTCTTTGGGACGGTTTGGCGTATTGCTTTTCATGACTCACATTCTTGTTTTTTCAATCTTATGCTTGGTGAGGAAAGTTCTTTCTACTTGTCTAGCATATATTGGAAAACTTCAAAATAGTGTTTCAAAAAAGAATACGTTTATATGCTTCCCTTCATTTCTAATAAATTTATTAAGATTATTGAAATATAGTTATGTAAATGTTGGGATATCGCAATGAATTTAAATCGGATTCGTTTTAGAATAATCACCTGAAATTCGTTTGCGTCCTTTAGCATCACAGTCTATTTTTTTTTATGTACATTAAAATAAATTTGGATTGCATAATTCTGTTTCAAGAAATAAATTAAGGCATATTTTTTTTGTATTGCTATATTTTATTATAATTTGTAAAAATCTAAGACCAGATAATAGACATGGATTAAGAAATTATTATTGTAGCCTTGGTCATTTTTTGACAGTAGTTTTACAATATTAACGAGCCAAGTTAAAGTTCATATTTACATACGAGGGTTTGAAATATCACAAAGCCATAAGAATTAGAAGCGTGTGGTTTATTTGTATCTTTTTTTAAGAAGTGTGTATGTGCTTTTTTGTATGTAATAATTTTAAACCTATATAAAAAATATATATAATTACTTTTTGTCCTTATTGCTTACATTTTGGTAACCATAAAGAATATTTATCAGTCAGAGGTCGAGCCGACCTCAGTGATTCACAAGCATCGATCTCTGACCGATTTATGGACATGTGTTGGCGAAATTCAATTTGTCTTATCTTCACTGTGTCGGTCCAATGTTATTGTTTTGGTCTGCAACATTAACTCTTGATAACGCCAGTCAAGGCGGACTTGTGTGTTCTTTGTTTCAGAATATACATTTTGATATTACTGGTATAATTAGGTACGTAATTAAGCAGTAAATAAATTTTGGTATTTTGGTTATCGGTTCACTGTTTCATAGGATATTGGTTTACAACAAAATGCATTGGAGAAGCAGCTATACAATGGGGTATCGGTTCAGAGATATGCTTTAAAATCCTTTACAACTTCAAGTATTCGGGGTTACTTTGAAATATCGGTTCTCCAATCAGGTGTAATCGGCTTAACCCGATGATGCCGATTCAGATCGTGCATGGCGGGGTATTTAAAACAATAATTGTGCGGAGCTTTTAGTGTTACGATTTACATACATTTCGATGGCAGTTTCGTTCTTTTTGGGACCAAGTTCTTTAACGAAGCTTGTGGGAGGTGTTAGTTGGTAAAAATCGTTACGTAAAGAAAAGCGTTGTGCCGCCCTCCGTTTCACTCTCAGCGACTCTCTCTATCTCTCTAACGGATGCTAGCGAATTAAGCAAGTGTGGCGGCAGCCGAGTGCGGCGCGGCGCTAATTTCGTTTTCCAACATTTATTGTATTTGCAATAAATACTAATGTCATTGAGGTAATTTCCTTAACCTGTTTTTGATTTACGGAATTTTGGAGATGGAATTTTGGATTTTGAGTCTTTAATGCTCATTTAATACGTATAAAAGCGACATAAATTATCGATATCAAAAATTACGTATTTGTGCAGCTTGACGAAATTAACAAAGTTTAGAAAAAAAACGATCGCCTTTAGTCTTTCTTTTATATAATTTACAATTCATTATTTTATATGTATAATATGCTATTTTATATGTATTAAGTAAATGTTTTTTTTTATTCGGATCTAGAGATGGAATTTTCAATTTTAAGTCTATTATAAACTCATTCTATACATATAGAAGTGACATCTATTATTAATTAAAAAAAATACATGATTATACGATGGCGCTGTTTAGTCCTTTGCTTAGTTTTCTTTTAATAACTTATAATTTACTATTTTATTGTATTATATCCGATTTTAAGAAAATTAATATTTTGTAAAATATATTATTTTGCATATCTCCCTTAATCACTCTAAAAAGTTGTTTATTTATTTTCCCTTTTCCTATTGTTCGATATAACATAATATTAGGTCGGGGAAAAAGATTTTCTCGTTTTTTAAAGAAAACAGTTACAGTAAAATTTCTTTGATTGTGATGTTTGTATATGGATAGTTTTGATACCATTAATTAGATAACATTTAAAAAAGAAAAATAAAAAGTGAAAAGGGTGCCCTGCCATTTTCTATTGTTTTTCCATCCACCAAAATGAGTTTAATTTTATCTAGAAATTCGACATATTTTGAAGTTTTATTATAAAGAAGAGAAAAATTCACCAGAAGCAGCGAAAAATATTTTTGACGTTTATGAACCTAGTGCAGTGTTGGTAAGAGTAATACAAAACTGAATCAAGCATTTTCAGTCTGATAATTTTGATGTTAAAGATGAATCCCGCTCTGGTCGACTTGTTACGGATAAAGTCGATGCCATTTTGGAAAAAATGGAGCAATATCGGTGTATTAGTTCTTCCGAAATAGGTGAAGAGCTGGGAATCACAAAACAGTTGCGATTCATTTGAAAAAAGCTGGATATACAAAAAAACTCGATACTTATTTGTGATTTTTTATTCAAACTTATTGAAACCAAACCGTTTTTAAAAAGACTGTTAACTGGTGAAAAAGAATGAATTACCTACGACAATAACGCGCGAAAAAGATCATGGAAATAAGACAAGCAAACTCAATAAATTATAGCGAAACCCGGTTTAACTCGCAATAAGTTGATACTATGTGTATAGTGGAATTGGAAGACATTATTTCCTAAGAGCTTTTACCGCTGGGAACAACCATCAATTCAGGTCTCCAATATTAACAACTGATGAGATTTAAGCAAGAAATAGAGAAAAAATGGCTGGAATAATTAAAAGAAAGGGTATAGTTTTTCACCATAATAACGCCAGATCACACACATGTTTTGTTTAGCCATTCAACAAATATTGAGGTAGTTTGGTTGGGAAATGTTAATGCATTCACCATTAGTCCTAACCTTTGCACCCTAAGATTTTTACCTATTTCGGTCTCTTCAGAATTACTTAGGTAGTGTTAGGTTAACATCAAGAGAGGATTTCAAAAAATTGTTTACCACAATTTTTTGATCAGAAATCCTTCAATTTGTATAGCAATGGGATGTCACTACCTACAAAATGGCAACAAGTTGTTGAACAAAATGGTGTATACATATTATAATTAAATCTAAATAAAATACGATGAAAAATTATGTCGAGTTTGCATATCGAATACGAAAAAACTTTTCCCCCGACTTTATATAAAACGAAAAAATCTTCGTTTCATCCGTGTGTCCCACGAAACTTCCCGTTTTGATTTAATAAAAATTCCTAGTATAAATGAATTGTCTGCATAGTGAGTTATCTATAATGATTTTGATCTCCTTAATTCACTTTTTAGATGGTCATCAAAATTTCGAAATTTTGCCACAAGCTTATTATATCTACGTCTTTTTGGATGTTTAAATCTCATCAGAATCATACTATTGATTCCCAAATTTTGGGATTTTTATAAGCTATGCAGGGAGTTAAATACCGGCATCATTATGAATTTTATTAAAATTTGAATTTAAAATTTTTGCAAGAATTGAGGTTTTCGTTGTAAGATAAGAACCTGTATTAGGAAAAGGCCTCTTTTCCCCGCCATGTATTTTACACTTGGAAAGAGAATAAAATGTAGTGGTGTAAAGTGTGTGAAGTTGAATGAGGGCGTATGTGTGAGAGTGTGCGTGTACATATAGTGTGCATGTGGATGTTTGTGTGCGTGTGGATATATGTGTGAGAAGACGTGCGCGACACGTGTGTAATTGCGTGAGTGTGTGCGACTGTGCGCATTTGTGTGAAAATTTCTGGGACAAGTTTGTGATATATTAGAATAATATATTACACAGCTCGATAGCGATTAACATAGTTTTTGAAAATTGGCTGTAATTCTTTCTTTTATGGAATTTTTCATACTCAACACAAAAGCACTATGTAAATGATAAATGTGATTTTTTTATATCTAATTTTTTATTAGTTATATAAATGGTTCTAGTGGTAATTATTCAGACAAAAGTGAAAAAATATAACATTTTTCGGAAACTTATAAAGAGTTTCTTTTATAAAATTGGCAATTATGTCTTGTTCGTTCTATCAGTGATCTGCTGTTATGCTACTGTCCCACTTACTTTGATATCGCTCTTCGACCAGTGTCAAGTCCTGGTGGAAGCGTTCTCCCTGTTCGTCGGTGTAACCACAAGTTATAGGCGAATTTATCAAAATGATTGTGTATAGAAAGTGTAATTTTATGCCTATATTTGATCCAACATTTTTACAATTGTCAGCATGTTTTAAACGATTTATTTATAGTTTACTAATACAAAGTCATTCCACGATTCAGCTTCTGCAGTAGTCATTCCTTTCGAAAAGTTTTCTTCTTTCAACAATGTCAAAAATTACAGTTTTAAATTATTTCATACTCAGTTTTGGATTTTTTTTTCTCAAATATAAGTAAAACATTTTCCGTCTTTGTCTAATGCTTTGACAATTTTTTCATCCTCCCTCGCCTGGTATGGATTGGTAAAAATACGATTTTATTTTTATCTATCAATGACTCATTTACAACACAATTTTGCTTCATTACCGTTTAACATCCAAAAACCGGAAGGTCTGAAAGCACAAAACTTTGATTAAAAAAATAGATCTTAATAAATTTCGCATTCATTATTTATTTAATATGGAGTACAATCTAAAATTGGATTAATTTTCATGTAATTAGCAGCAAAGGGATTAATAATAAATAAACACTAAGTTTTGATTTGGTAAATTACTATCTGCCGCGGCAGTCGTCGAATGATCTGTGATCTTTGCGTTGTCGTCCCACACAGAAGGAACTGGGTTGAAATTTTGATCAGAGGCGAATTGACCCATGAATTTTGATTTTGTTCAAATGAAGCCGGGGAGCAAGTTCAGCTTTCTGTCCCGGAATCTGTCACCACATCGTCGGTAGCTGTTAGCAATACAAAGTATTAACAATCTCCAACCGGTAACGGGCCGGCGTAGAATTATTTAATAATAATACGACTGTAGTAACATGTACCTCTGCGATGTTGTCACGCAAGTCTGACACAACTAATTGTTGTTAATATTTGATCTAAACAAACGATTTGGGACAGTATTGTTAAAACCGAATAAAACAAATTAGGCGAAAACTGAATAAAGCATTCTAACAATTAGGTATATATTTAGCACGTAAACAATAACAGGAAAATAACACGTGCCGTGCGCTATTGCTCCATTGTTTACTAATACAGCACGCAGCTTTAGCGTATTATTTTAGTAGGCAAACCGAATTACATTGCAATGAGTTGAGATTATAATACCTCTTCGAAAATTTAGGGCTTTTGGGTAATTCAAATAAAAAAAATAAAGGCGAATTAAAACGTGGTCAAGGGACGATTCGATTTCAAAGGAAACATTTGCGAAAATATAAAACTCTCAGATAAAAGATTGCATGAATTATTAATAAATATGGTTTTAAAACACGAACACATTGCTGTAGCTTTCCGTTAGCTTCATGAAGCTTTCGACTATGTTTGCATTGGAATTGTTTTTCAAAACAATAGGTATTTAAAGCCATAGACGCCGTTCGAAAGTTTGTCTTAATGTATCACCTCCATATCGATGAAACGTAAGTCAAAAAATACTCTAAAACATTTTTTTTTCAAAGCAAACGCTATAAAAGCTCTGAGTTCTGCCGGTCTCTATAGTTGCTTTCGATAATATTCCAGTTTTAATTTTTTTTTTATTTCGGAATATGAGATTAAGCTTCCATAGCGTTGCCCCCTCTTCTCTCCCCTACTCCTTTCGTGGGTGCGTATGAGACGACAAAGGAAAATACCGTTTATGTGCTACACATACATTGGCTGCCAATCTGTCAGTAACGTGTACATTAATAGCTTTGAGACCTGCCATATTGCCAAGAGTGGAGTTGAAGAAAACCTTGAAAAGAGAAATGAAATGAATCAATTAATGGCATAGTGTCGTCCACCGCACATAATATCATTGTATTTACACACAGAGAATCTTTTTTTTTTATCTATTCATATTATATCATTTTATTATTGGAAAAACTAAAACGAAATGTACACAAGTCGTAATCGATAAGTATTTTCATATTATTATTTTTTTATAACCATTTAGAACTGTATAACATTTTAAATTTCTGAGAGCCTTGTGAACATTCACATATCAAAAAAAAACAGGATTAGTTATTTCATTCCTTTTCTTTGTCATACCTCTAAATATGAATAAGAGAGGTGTCACAAAGTTGTTATTTCTGAACGGTTTGTTTGGTATAATGTATGTATATGGTAATTATTGTTTTCTTTTTTAACTGTAAAACGGTTGATCATGCAGGCCATCCCTAAAAGTTTCCGCTACAATAATTATCGATGTGTTTATGAACTCCTCGAGTTAAAATTTTGAGGCTTCTTTAAAAAAAGTTTATTGGAAATTTTGAAACGGTCGTTAGTATTTCTTTTTTTATGGAAAGCGATGCAGTTCTTTAAACACAAAAAATATCATAGAGGGGCAAAAGTCGATTGGATGGGAATTCTCTAAGTTATCTTAAAAAACATTTTCTTTTAATTTTCAAATTGAAAAGTCTCTTGAACGCATCGTTCGATTTTCATTCACTTGGCGGTATTTGGCGCAATTTTTTTGAGTACAAAGCTTCTTGTAATGGGTTAAATAGCGATTGGATAGAAATTCCCTCATTTATTTAAAAAAAAGTTTTATTCGAAAATTTTAAACTGCAATAAATCTTTTGAACGCGTCATTCGATTTTCACTCACTTGTAGGCGTTTGCCGTGAATTTTTGAGAACAAAAAAATTTGTAATGAGTAAAAAATCGATTGGATTGGAATTTTCGAAGTAATTAAAAAAAAGTATGAAAGAAAATTTATCAATTTCTATTTTTTGCGAAAAGGCTCAACCGATTGACTTCAAAATACAAACATATCTAATTCTCAATGGATCCTTTCGAAGGGTTTTGAAGAAATAAATTTGTGATGTTTTTTTTAAGTGTGCCCTATTAGCTTTTCTTGATATTCACAAGAAACGATAAAAATATTTGTCATAGTTGAATATAAGTAGGTAACTATCAAATCGATATATAACTTTTGAATTTGGGCAGTTGTGAGAATCATTAATGTCAATGTCAATATCTGAACCATAATGGAGTCGTTTAAGATTTATAAGATATTTAAATACAACTAATAATAATAGTAAGTACAGTTGAAAAATTAAATGTTCATAATACACGATGACCGACAAAAAATCTAATGTATTTTTTTTCCTTGTTAATTCAATTTATTTAAGACTGCGGAACCCTTCCAAATCATGTTTCGACTCTGGTTTAGCTTCTTACTTGCGGTAATTCTAATCTAAGTTACGGTTTACGTTACATTTCATGCCGACAGCTATACCTGTAGGTCCGTATCACTACGACAGGGCGATGAGTGGGTGTGGGGGCGGTGACGTCATCGCGGGGTCAGTCCGTGTTTGTACGCCCGTCGTTATTTGTTTCCAATTTAGGGAATGGCCGCCATCGACCTTCGTGGAAAATATTAGCTTTTGCCGGCTGATTAGTGCGTTTCTTTTTTAGATTGCAGCTATCGTGTTATTGGCGCTAAAAAAATCGGTTGATCTGAAAACGGTATATTCGACACCAATAAGGGTCACAACATCAATGATGACACGTTGACATAGTGACTTATATTGCTTACTAACTTGCGCCTGCGACTCTGCCCGCGTGGACATAGAATATTTTATAGTTACTGATGACAATGTGTCGACCATAACCTCGATTCCAGTTGTACTCTTGTGTTGATCTAGATTCCAATTTCTGTCCCGCTCCCGATCTCGATTCAGGTTCCATCTTTGATTCAGTGTCCATCAAATTGTCATATTTTAAGGGTTTATCAATTTTCATTCAGGAACCCTAAATATACCTGAAATAAAGAGTACTCGGTGTGTAGTCCAATAATATACTTTTATCTTCTAGTGAAATTTCCATCCAGATCGATTCAGCCGTTCCGAAGAATTCTCCAGACTATCAAATGAACAGTCAGTCCAACAATTTAATAAGACAAATGAATTGACGTACAGATCATCAAAATCGGTACACGCGTTGTAGTCTCTAGAGCGCCATAAAGAAACGAACATACATATATAAGTTGATAAACACATCACCCTCCTTTGCGTCGCACAGTCAGCTAAAAAAGGTTTTTTGGGTGCTGGTTACGAGCAATACATATAACACTATAGATTAAAAGAAATGCAATTATCTTCAGATCACAGAGAAGCATTTCAATTTTATATATATCTTTCTTTCCATCATCTATAATCTACCTTTAATACACGTATTTCTTAGAGAAGGAAAATTGATCGGTGTACATTTGAGAGCATGTTAACGGCTTTTAATGAAGTACATGCAAAGTAAAATAAGAAGATTGTCCCCCGGTAGTAACGTGATAAAATTTGAAACATATTGTAATGCGGGTTTTCTCAAGCTGAAAAATCTTTGTGAAATGTGTACAGTGCCGCCATCTTTGTAAAATGCATAACAAATTTATTATTTTCTCTTTGTAATGTAACGCCGCTGATACCTACTTGAAAAATATATTTGCACTTTTACGTCGTTCCTTCTAATGAGGGTAGATATATGAAATATTTACGGTTTATTCACTTTTGATATACTTATATTTAGTGATGTGTCCATATTATTGCCGGATTAACTAAAATTACTCATTGAGATGTGCGGTGAATTCAATAGGGCCGGAAGATCAGACGGGATGGTAAATATCGTTTTAGGATAATAATATGTTAACGCCTACAAAAGCTGGTTTCCTCGTAAATGAAACGGGTAGATGCAAATTACACCTGCATGTCTAATGTTCTGTTCTGTATAATTAAATTACACAAAAGAGAAAAATAATGGCAATTTTAAACGTTTCAAATTACAAACAATTTTTAATTCCATTTACTATGTAAACACATCAGAGTAAATTAAAAAAAATGCTTTTCTCCATCTTCAGGTGCATTAATTCCCCTTTGTACTTTACCTTCTCAGATAATGGGCATTAATTTTCTCTCTTTGTTAGTTACTGACGACACCGATGACTTGATGCTCTCCAAACCTATAAGCGAGGATCCGATTTAACTTAAGTTGAAAGCTCACTGGCAAATTCGTTCATTATCGGAATCAAACTCGGCGTCTTTTGACTCGGCGGCAATTTTCTTGCGCGCTGAGCCACCACGGCTCCCGTCTTTACGTAGTTCTAATTTTTGCAAATAAAACGACCTCAATTGATATATAGACATAGAGCGTCTGATGTAAATTGTAGAAAATGTATAAATTAATGCCCGACATTAATAACTTTCCATGAAACTGAGTGATCGAGTACTTTTTTGTAGATTTCATGACGCAACTTTTGAAAAATTTTTTTGTTTTACCACTTAACTCGACGAGCTCAGTCAGAAAATATATATGGTTTAAAAGTTTATATATGTGTGTATTTTTATATATATACGATATAACGCGGGGCTTGCCAGCACGATAGTTGTCTACAATTCTTTAGCGATCCTAATGAAACTCAACATACATGTTCTATAGACGATTACAAAGGTCGAATTCAAATGTGAGCCAAACTGGTCAACTAGTTTAGAAACTACAGCATTTTAAAATTTTGAAAGTTCGAAAATTACATATTTCATATGAATTACATATGAAAATAAAATGAAATCTACTTCCGTTTCGGCTGCCGAATGGCCTTTTTTTTTTAATTTGTAAACATTTAAAGTTATTTGTAACATTTTTGAATCTCTTATTCTTTAATCTCTTATTCCGGTAGTCGCTTTGACTTTTTGTTAGACACAGCCATCGTCTGGACATTTGAATTTTGCATCTCAAATAAATTCGCGGATCAACACCAGCAACTTTTCGAAATTTCAGCTTTTTGTGCCGAGCAGCCTGTGCAATTAAATGCTGAGATCGAAATACGATGAGACTGACCTCGAAGTGAACCCAGAGCTGGTCCACATAAAATCTGCGACTTCCACCTCGGCCTGTTCTATTGGTCATCTCTCTATCACCGTCACTAAAAATACCACTATACACTTTACTCGTTTGTGAGTCGCAGTGGCAACAGTCGATTTCGATTTTGTATTAAAAAATCACATTTACGTTTGCGGTTCTTACAGATGAAATTACGACTTATCCTTCTTTGTGTTTACAGCTCATGCAAAATTTATACACTTTTGGAATATGTACGGTAGTATTTGGAAAATCAATGCAAGTAACTTAAAATGACGATAGTTCACGGTGAGGTAATCATTTTGCTACGCCAGAACTGCCAGGGCTCGGAAAACACGTTCGCCCTAAATTATAAAATATTGTAATGATTTCTAATTAAGAGAAAATTTTATGAAATCTTCGAAAAGAGTTTTTTATTCAGTGATCACAATTATATTTGAAATATCGCTAATATATTTGGTTGATGTAAAAAATTTTAAAGTATCAATTTAAAATGAATAATTAATATATTTTGAAAGCGTCGCAGATTGAACTACGTGAGCGTGGCTTACGATTGTTAAGTTCAAAATGTATTTCTTTATTTTATTTTTAAATTATTTATGGCGTCTAAGAATGTTTTATGTTTCGATATCATTGTGTTGACATTTATTTTCTGTTGCTGTTTATCATATATTGAATTCAGTAGGTATTAATTATAATTTGGAATCCTAACTTGTATCATGGTTAATATTAAATTGATATAAATAATATTCATACTTATATAAATTATTATATTATATTTTTATGTAATTTCAAACCAGAACTATCCGGTTTTCCGAACTTTGCGCCCCGTCTTCACCACCCCGATGTAGAACGGTGTCGAAGATAAGCGAGCTGTCAATGTGATAACTATCTTTTAATATAGCCCACTGATGTCTATCGTTCGTGACACGCGCGTGATATCCGTCCACGAAGCGATGCTGTTCATACACCTTTATACATTTGACGCTGACTACTGATAAAGTCGTGCTTTTAAATAACCGCGCCCGTCTTGGACTGCATGATCTGTCAACAATTCCGCATTATGTTACGGTGAGAGGTGGTCAGTCCAAAATAAAATTTAGAGTGCGGAAAATAGCGAGGTTTAAACAAGCAATGTAAATGAATGTAATTATAAGTTTTGTTAAGTAAATGTTTACTTAAGTAAATTAAACAGTGACTAAATAGTCGTAGGCATGTTACAAGTACAACAATAAAACCACATTATGGAAAATGTGTTTAAATTTGACGTTCCTTTTTTATTTCAGAAATTATCAGAATTCGCCAAATGTTGGAAATAATTAAGACATTTAATGGCTTATATAAATTTTAGAGAAAAGTTCTAGTTAGAATCATAAATTGCATATACACTTAAAGAAATTTGTATTGTGTTACTTGTCTTACTAAGGAAAATAAACAATATGAAAGTGGCTAAGGGACTTTCTGCACGCGAATCCAATTCGTGCATATGTATGTATGTATATAACTAAATTTTTTTAATAGACAAAAAAAATTAAAAACTTGTATTGCGCCACGTTTGCGTATTTGTGCAAAAAGTCGTTAAAACAGCCTCTCTGTCTAAATGTCGTTGTTTGATATTAGCGCATGCGCTCTGTCGCATTTTTAGGTCCAAGGTCATTCTTTCAAATGGCATTTTGTTTATTTAACTTTCTCCTTTATATTAGGTAGGGAAAAAAGTTTTTTCGTAGGTATTTTACAAGTAAAAAGTTAAAATCTCCTTGGTTATGCTCTTTGTATCTGGCTAGTTTTGATATCATTAAATAGATGAGCAAAATACTAAGTAAAAACGGTGTCCAGCCATTGTTTTATTGTTTTATATTCACTAAAATGAGTGAATATAACGTAGAAATTCGATACACTTTGTAGTTTTGTTATAATTAAGGGGAAAACCCACATAAGTCAAGAAAAAAGAAATTGTGACGTTTGTGGACCTACTGCCCTGTCGGTAAGAATAGCACAAAACTGGTTCAAGGGTTTTCAGTCTGGTAATTTGGATATTAAAGATGAACCTCGCTCCGGTCTACTTGTTACGGATAAGGTTGATGCCAATTTGGGAAAAGAAAAAGCGAACTCCGCATATTAGTTCTAAGGACATAGATGAAGAGCTGGGAATTGATCATAAAACAGTTTTGACACATTAAAAAAAAAGCTGGACATATAAAAAGCTTGATACTTGGGTCTCACATGAGCTTACTGAAATCTAATGAATCGTGTACTCAATTAAGATTCTTTATTAAAATGTAATGAAACGGAACCGGTTTTGAAGATTGATCATTGGTGATGAAAAATGGGTTAACTACGACAAAGGTCATGGCCAAAAGGCAGGCTACCGTGAAATCTGAATCAACTCGCAATTTGTTGATGCTATGTGTTTGGTGGGATTGGAAGGCCATTATTCATTAGGAGCTTTTATCGCCGGGAAACACCATCAAATCTCTGTTACCAACTGCTGATAAGACTTAAGAGAGAAGCAGAGAAAAAACGGCCGGAATTGATCAACAGAAAGGGCGTGGTTTTCACCATGATAACGCCAGACTACACAAATCTTTTGCCATTTACCAAATATTGAGAGTTTGGTTGGCAAATGTTAATGTATCCACCATATATCTTGAACTTTCTCCCTCAGATTTTCACCTGTTTCAGTCTCTTCAGAATTTTTTAGAGTTTCTTGTCAGTTTTTTGATTAGAAGTCCCAAAATTTCTACAGGATGTACTTATGGCGGTTAACTTTGATATTATTTGGTGATGTACAAATACTATCATAGTGAATAATGTTTATAAACACCGTCAAACACTTCAATTTTTGCAAATTTCATTGTCTGAGCTTTTTATTGGTGTACAAAAAACTGAAATATCACGTGTGGGTAGAGCTCTTTTTAGTCAAAATGAGGTTTGGTGCAAGACAAATTGGTTTCAAACTGCTGCGGTTATATCACAGCAACCAATAGAAATACGTACGTAAAATAGTATGAAAATAAAATTTTTTTTTCTTTAAGACTTCTTTGTAGAAGTTCAATGGGAATACCTCTGACGATAAATAATTTTAAAGTTTTACTTTACTCTATCTGGCAGGAAATTGTGCATGAAGTGTACGATGGTGAACGCCAGCCATAAAGTTGGTATTGATAGTATTTTCGGCGAGAGGACGAATGACGAAAATCAGCGGCAGGAATGACGTTAAAAAGTTCTTTAGTAAATACGTAATGGAGCATGCACAAAGATACTACGTGTCTTCGCGAAGCCATCTGGTCGGCTTAGCCGGATGCTACATGGTCTCCGACAGTTCTAGATGATCGACGTTGGACGTGCATGCTAAGCTACCTTTTTGGATTATTTATTTTCAGCTATCTTTCAACCTTTCTTTTTTTATAATGGTAACACATTTTCTCTGCAAATGGTACACGACATATTATAGCAAGTACGCATCAAACTCAAAGGCTGCCGTCTTAAATTAGCAAGCAGTCTAAACCGCAGCTACATGTTGAGGAAGGTTACTCTAATGTTGTGGAAAAGCTATTACTAGGTATTCTATTGTGCGAGGCATTAATTCGCGAAAATCCATAATTAGACGCTTGCCTGCAACATGCATTAACATGCAGCATGCAACCCACCGCTGACCCTCGAATCTTTTCTTGCACTACGAATCCCTATTCTATTCCAAAAGCGGCTTTTACTAGGCATTCTAACGCACGATATTCGATGTGACCTAGTGGTTTGGTATGTACTTGGCAAATTAAAGCAAACTGATTGATGTAAGCATTCGTATAAACCAATTTATAGCTAGCAATTTTATTCTGGAATATCGAGGTATTGCATATTTACCACGTGCAAAATGAATAATTCATAATCAATAACTTTACTATAATCAGCTTTATGCAGTTGTCGCCCGCACGACCGCAGAACAAAATTCTATTTCGCGATCTCGAGCTTGACCCAAATCTTTATTCCTATTTCGACCTCGATTTAGAATGAGATGGAAATGACGCGAAGATGACGAGAACAATGCGAGAAAAACTGAACTATGATCAATTCGATGTCCATATAGTGATATACATATACGCGATACATTTCACAAACGTGACGTATATCTATTTTTAACTTGCGCTTAATGAGAACGATATCGGAAGTCATCGGGAACGAAATAAAATCTGTTATCTTATGTTTGTCGAGTACTTCAAAACAATTTTTTTCGCGTAGTAGTGGATCATAATATTATCTACTTTATTGATTTACATTTTCCAGAGATAAAGACTTGAGATGTCAATTAGTTAGAACCAGTAAATAAGGATTAACTATTATTATTTTTTTACTTTCTTAATTTATACTTACGAAACATTGTGCCATAATATTTAAAAGTGTTGATAACATTTTTTATTTATTAAATATCTATATTAACGTACATGTTTAGAGTGAAATATTTATTCTTCAAAGATAGGCGATAGTTAGAGCCAATTATTAGGACGCTATGCTTCGAAGTGATCTGTTGTCCTGAGAGTCTATCTATATATTCAAAGCTTGCTGAAATTGTATGAATAAGTGTTCCTAAATTGACAGATTAATTTTTCATACATGGAATTATTTGGAATTCAGTGTTCTTATCGCGTAATATATTTCTTTACTTTACTTCCACTTATTAGTCCTTCATTATTTAGGAAGTTAAAGTATTGAAACGAGCGCCATCTGTCGCGGGAAGCGTCCGTTTAATAAAAAGTAGTGAGAATAGGTAAACCAGAGTATGAAGCATTCCATAGTCACTTGTGACAGTATTATTTAGTATTCATGAGCGTTGTTTATGTATTTAATACATCGTATTTACAATAAGTAAAATTTGGAATATGTTTCGATACGGTTTGCAAAAGTGACATCTGTTACGAAATAAGAAAAAGTGAAAACATCGGGTGCTAAAGATTGTATCAGTCTTTTTTGACATATGAAGAACTAGCTATTGCTTGCGGCTCCGCCCTCGTGGACATCAATTCTCTCATCATTTATGTGTATAATCATTTATACGACCAATCATTGTGATAACCACGTTCCCAATATTGTCCCCGCTTTCGATTTCAGTCATGGCCCCGCTTTTGATTCCAATTCTAGTCCCGATCTTGATCCTTTTTTTTTAATATAGATACATAATTCTATAGCAAAGGTAAGCTTAATAGTTCCGGTAAATTCAGAGTGAATTGCTAATACATTTGGAGGTAAGGAACCCTAAAATAAAATAAGAAAACCATAGAACAAATTAACGGGATGATCATGGTGTGGTAGCTTGGGATTCGACTTGAAATTGAAGCCATATTTAATTTCGAAGGACGGGAGATTATTAATCTTGTGAAGTGTATCACGTAGACGAAGTCGCGGCCAAAAACTACCATATCCATTCTTCTTTTTGCTTTAGTGATAGAAGACAATGCATTTTTTAACTACATATTATTAAGACATGACGTCGGTCACAGATCGCTTGGAATTGCTGATAAACGCGTATTTTGTACGCCGAGACGAAGCGGTTAGTCACTGTAGGTGTTTTCAAATAACAACAACAGACGGGTTATTCTGTGAAAAGGTTGACGTGAAATATATGTCAAAAAAATAAAAGTAAATCGTAGACAAAGTCAGTGAAATATGTTCTATAAACATTTTCGGTTGTAATATGCACAAGGGTTTATTAAAAAACGTAAATTTGAGACATATTTGCACTGTGATCTGTTTTAATGGTTACCACAGATGGGCGATTATTATAATTACCTTGTATATAAATTATTTTACGAGACTGTAATTAAATATTAGGAATACATTTTAATAATAAATATTTTTGTTTTAAATGTTTAGCAAATAGTTAGAATTGAAAATAGACTTGAATTATATTGACATGTTTTTTCATTTGCCAGAAATTAAATTAATTAAGAAAATACAAAAAAATAAATTATTGTATTAATTGAATTAATAGTATATTTAGCAATCTTTGTGACGCTAACGAATTCCATACGCACAATATTAATGCAGTATCATTTCAGAATGAAGTCATTTGCAAATATAAGAAGAGTCTTAAATATAGTGAGTAAATGAGAATGTGTGGAGTGTCTTTAAAAGACAGATGTAGGAACAGTGATGTCAGAGAGTGGTGTGGTTTGAAAGGTGTTGTGACTAAAGTAGAAAAGGGCGTATTGCGGTGTTTTGGAAAGGATGAATGAAAGTAGACTTACAAAACCAATCTGTAGAGCGAATGTGTGCGGTGGTTAGGGCCGTCCTATAAAATCCTATGCAGACCGTATTGGAGGCTTATTAAAAAAGGTATAAATTTTAAGCACCCGAAACCGACGAGCTTGCATGAAACGATTGACGGATGTCAGTGAGGCACGAGACATGCGAAGATCTTACTATGTGGAAATTTATAGTCTCTGCTTACCCTAATGAGAAATAGGCGTGAGTTTATAGTATTATTATTAAATGAGAATTCCTTTTTGTTTTAAAATATCTAATGTTTTTGCTGAACAAAAACGGGCGGGGGCCCAGCGGTCAGGCGCGTTCGTCTTCTAATAAAATGTTTCGATTATTTTCTTCTCATCGTTTTCTCTTTCACCTCTCATTTTTGAGTCCAGATTATGGAAAATTTGACTGATCAGCTTTTAAATACAGTCAAATCAATACCGTTCGATTGCGATACGCTTAAGTTATTGGCCGACGAGCGGTCGCCCCCGAGCTTTTCTTCTAAACTTTGTTATCTCGACATTCCTCCGGCGTTACAGAAGTGTTTTGAAACTATTTATCTTCATTTTTACAACCTCCAATGTTGTCCGCTCGACTCTGACTCGTAAACAGACTTCAAACGGACTTCAATGAGAACTTTAACGTTCAGATAGCCTATTGTTCTAGAACGAACGTCTTTCGGGACGTTTTAATACAACGTTCTTGAATTTACTACGGAGCGAAATGTTGCCTTGTGTCTGACATGCTTGTACGATGTGGATCATTTTAATGGATCCATCGAGGTCACTTACGATGAGCACATTTTTTTATTTAATTAGTAACGAAACGGGTGAGTTTAGGTGAGTTTATGAGATAACTATTTCTTAATACGCAAAATATATTTACTAATTAGTGTTATATATAGTTTAATAATATTGTCTAAATTTTGTGCATTTTCAGGCCTTTGTATTTAAAAAATTAAAAAATGATCCATATGGTAAGACTAATGTACGTTTGTCTGTTTGTATGTTACGATCTTCTTTTAGTACAACAGCTATCGCTATTGACCCTTAAATTACCATATCGTTTGCCGCACAAGTACTTCGACAGTTTCCGTTTAAAGAGTTTCAAAATTTTACAGTAAAATTAAGGGTTATATGATGATGAAATACGTTACTAAAAACTTTGCGTTTTATGGACCTTACACCTTCGCCACGTTGCGTCACGCTTTGTAGAGACCCCTTTGTAAACATTACGTCACGAAAGCTATATCCGCTATAAAAGTTTTATTGAGTTTAATTATAACATAAAGATAATGAAGTATAGGTAGGAATAACTTTCTATCATAACGAAAATGTAAAATATAAAAATAAATCAAGAAAAAAAGAGTTAAATCAGAATTGTTTCATGAACTGCGAACCTCAAGTTTCTTTGAACTTCTTCGCTCTTGTCGTACTGAATGTTAACCCCCTAATTGAGAAATACTTTATGAACCGCCCCATAGATATCGCACAAATGAAAACGGCCATTTATTTGTTTTGTTTGCGTCGTAAAATATTAATTGAAATTGTATACTTTCTGCTTTAAACCTTCAAAGATTTTTTTTTAATTTTAAGTAGTGCAAATGCTATCACGAAATCTCACAAGTGAGTGAGATTTACAGTTTTTGAGAAAAATTAAAACAGTTAATTTTTTAACCTTCACTAATCGTGTAAGAAGCAGGGAGTGGTCAGCGACTTTTTTCAAATAATCGAACAATTTCTCGACAAAAACGTTACACCAGTCATAAATTTGCCTTACGTCTCGTAAAAAAGTACCGTGTTCAATCCTTCACCACGGGTGAACTGAACATGAAATCATATTAAATCACTTGCATCGAGTGTCAAAAGCATATTAAGCCGTCGGTCGCAGACGTCGTCACTGTACCAGTGACGGCGGCCGTTAACAATCCTCGACTCGCGAGGAGCCAGTGTGGGGGGCTTAAGGTGAAAGTTTTCAGTCCGAAATTAAAAGACCGTGAGAGGGCGCGCCTTAAGGGTAAGCGATTGAAATCTGATACAATAATCATAAAACAATTATTAACTGAAAGTGGAATATTATTACTTATATTGATTAATTTAAATGAATAGGTATAAAATACAATAACTTTTATTTCTTTTTTTATAAGGTGTTCGCTCGTTGATAGAACATACGTTTTCGTTGTAAATATGTGTAGAATATCATAATATTCCGAACAAACTGATTTTTTTTTATGATTAATGTAGGATAATGATTGTATCTTATTGACGATTTTAATAACGATGCTATTATGTCATTTAACACCTTTGCACTGCTTATGACATAGCGGCGGGTTGCGTCAAAAACCAAAATGTAATTCGTGAACTTTAATCGTGCGTTAAGTGTACAAGATTTGACAGATCGTGCATACATTAACCGTCAAATCTTATGGTTCATTTAGCAATTAGCGTTTTGCCTTTCGGTATAAAACGCCGCCGTATGTGGTTCTTATATTTAAGAAAATTTTATGTTGCTTTGGTAATCGACTTTTCTTTTTTTTTTTTTTAATTTAAACGCAAACTAGCCAGTGTTTCCCATTAACAAAACAGGAGCGGATACTTTGTTGAAAATCGAGAGTGACACGATGCTATTTGGCAGCGCAGTAACGATAGATCTATTTGTATGTTGGCAGAAATCAAGGAGCGACTGCAGAGGGCGCCCTTCGAGACCGCGCTACATCACGCCGGTGAGACAGATCTATGTTTATTATACATAACATCGAATCGAATACACTTAAATTAGCCCGACAGTCAAATAACAATTTATTGTCGCACAAATTACTGAGCTGGGGCTTAAGTACGATTTTGTTTAAGAAAAAAAATATTTGATCGAAATGCATTTAGTCAAAAATTGAATAAGATTATATACGTACTTAGTTTTGTCAAACAGTGGGGTTTCCTTTAAAATCATTGACCTATTAGGTTTTATACGTGCCAGTGCTTGATGTGTGGTCTTCATTACAAAGTAACACTTCGAAATAAGTGCTGGAATAGTATTAAGTATTCATTTATGGTGCTGGACATTGTTTTTTAATATCAATGATATAAGGGTGAGATGAACAATAACAGACGAAACCGGCATTTGACAACTGAACGCATATATATTGGTACTATTTTTCGCTTGCGAATCCGTGTGCGTGGACTAACTTTCTTCGGTCCTTATATCGACCGATCACATTGTCAAACCTGATTCCGAGCCGGTTCCGCCCTCGATTCAATTGCAACTATATTATCCTAGAAAAATAAATGCATAATTTTGCATCGAAGTCTCATGTTCTGTCGGCTTAATTATATTATTATGAAACTTTAAAGTTCTTCTTTCAGCTTTTAGTCTTAATCCTGTCGCGATTCCGTTCCCGGAACGGTGCAGATCTCGATCGTACGGGATAGTGCTGGTGTCAATAACCAATTGGTATAAAAAATTAAGGAATTCGTTCAATGCGCACGCGCGTTAAGACATGGACAGGGAAAAACTATAGACATATGAGTACAAATGAGCAGACAGTAAGATAGAGACGTCGCGTTTTATTATATGTAAAGAGATTACAGTGGGTGGGCTTAGTAATTCGCAACGCTCACCGTTTTCCTATTATGTAAAAGTATTAAATGTGTTTTCGGCTGATGTATTTTATCTTAAACCAATACGGTAGCTGGAATAATATTTTTAAGCAAGCTACGTCACTTTTATCGTAAGTTTTCGCTTGGTTTTGTTTTGATAAAACACGTTGAAATACTACAGAATAGTACAAGTTGAAGAAGTAGAAGTAGAATTATTGTTAATTTAATGACGACGAGTTTATTTGAAAAAGAGAATCATGCGTAAATTTTTTGAAATGTTTTTCTACAATATATAAGGAATACAAAAAAATTATGTATTGACACTTTGGTGTCAATAGTATTTACTAGGCATTTCTTATAATTCATTGGTAACAATGGCGACATATAAAAGAAGATACCTACATCGACTATTTAATTTCCCTGTTTAATGAATAACGCTGATCTAAATCGTTAATGTAAACACAACAACGATAAATAATTTTACGTTAGCGACCGACAAGCAATTCTATTACATTGTATGAAATCGTGGATCATCTACAAGGTGTAGTACAACAAAGTATGTTTAGAAATGAGTTAACAAAAAAAAATAGGTAATAACAATCTTGACACAAAAATTGCATAAAAAATTGTTATATTCTAGAAAAGGTTTTGTGTCAATTGAATTAGACCATTGAAATTTTTACAGTGTGTATTTCTATTAGCGTTATAACAAAAAATTAAAAATTAAATTAAATAAAAATTAAGGGAAGCCTACCATTCAGGATACGTGTTTATTTTGCCGTGTTTTAATAAAGGTATTAGATAGACGCTTGAAATGTCAACACAGTGTGTATTACTATAGTCTCTATAAAGATAAATTAATAAAAATATAATAATTAATAACAATAATTTTTCGTTTTTTGAACGATCTTATTTTTTGTTCTTGTTTTTCATTAACTATTTTTAAAAAATGTAGTATTCAATATTGTACGGTGGTAAGGAACCCATTATCTGCGAATTCGAGTCGCATTTGACCGGTTTTTCTATAGCCTTTGTACATATTATTAGTGGTTCTCATTGAAATATGTGTAAAATTCCTATTTGGAATTCATTACCTTTTGTTAGTATAATATATACATCTGTTTACATATTTAGGCTGTATATCTAAATATCTGATAGTAACTCTTTTAGGAACAGCGATTTCTTATTAAATATGTTAATTAAAATTTCCTAAAAGCCATCGCACTCGCAAAAAAGTCTCGTAGTTATGGTTGACAATGCCTCTTCCTTTAACTGCACATTTGTGTGGGCGTAAGAGTACACAAAGACGTGTTAATATTGTAATAGTTCTTCTCGACGAGTGCGAATGTTCTAGAAGTTCTAGGTAATTATTAGAAGCTTCCTTACCTGTAGCGCGAATACCATGGAGCGTGCCGAGGCGGGTGCGGCTAACCTATTGGAGGTCGCGCACACAAACAAAAGCGCCACAGCAACTTAATTGAAAGCTCTTACGGTTAATTTGTCGGTGCTTCGTGGAATCGTTTATGCGGTATTCCTTGGCCGAGTAATGAATAAGGTCAAGTTAACACAGACGGAATTTATGATGGAGCTTCGTGAGGTAAATGTGTAAATAACCTTTGGTTTATAAATAGGTTTTTCTTTTTTGAGGAACCAAAGGGTCCGTTGGGGAACTGGTCACATAAACAAGAAGTATCGGTGTCAAGATACATCTGTATCAGAAAAATAAAAAAAGACGCTTTCGTATCAACGCTTCGTCTCATTAGGTCATATGTTTCGGCAAGATCTTCAATTATCCTTAATTTCATCATCATTATTGCGTGAATAGATTCCACCATTTCGATTTCCCGCTATAAAAATTGAACAATTTTCAAAAATTGGAAAGTTATAGTTTGTCGTCCAATTAAAGACCGAATTTCGAAAATCCAATTTTCATCAGATCTTGAAGTTTTCGGGTCCTAGAAATCTATTTTGACCATTTCCCGAGTGATGTATATGTAAACCTCTCATAACTTATAAACGGATTAACCGATCGAAACGCAGTTTACGACATTCGAAAGTGGTCCACTGACTTGGACTTTTTGAAACGTTGAACTAATTTCTCAGGTAGATTTTGAGGAATCACTAAAATAAAGTTTCTAGAAAATCGTTTTGTTTCTTAAATAACTTTTATTCTACTTTACGGATCGATATTAAAATCTAATTCGATTTGTTCTCTGGAAAGTTGCATCGAGTACCGCAAACCGCATAAACATCGATTGATTTGTTCAAAAGATGTGGTTAAAGAAAATAATTTGAAAAACTGTTTTTTTTAGAATGTTTTTTAAAAAAACCCTTTTTCGAATTATGTTTTTTTCTAATTCACATTTAGAATTAGAAAAACAAATTTCTCTGCCAATAAATTCCAAAATTTATACAGCGTTTCTTCTTGAAAACAACGTTGATCGTTGTTTAAACGTATCAAAATCGTTAGGTTTGTATGATATCGTTATCGGAAAATTCGAAAGAATCTGAATTATTTATTTAGTTTATAGCATTATTTAAGGGTAAATGAGCACGTCAGCTAGCCACCAGGCCATTGCAGCCCATGGACACTCGTATCTCCGGAGGAGTCATCAGTGCGTTCCTGGGCTCTTGGGTAGGAATAGAATATTTAACAGAGGAAGGAGTGGGCCGATGGAAAGAGATTGTGGAGTGGTAGATGGGAGTGAGCCTAAAAATCAGGAGCTTTTTCCAAATAACAAAAAAATTCTGGAGGCTTTGATTTTAGATACACTGTTATCTTTTTCTTTTTAAAAAACTGCGTCGTATGCCGTAAAGCAGGTTGTAATTGAACAACAAGTTTGAAAGGTATAATTGAAAAAAATTTAAAAAAACGAGGTTTTTAATAAATTTAGACTTTTACGTTCATTAAAAACCTCATTGAAAATATAGTTATAAATAATATAGACACAGCCCTAATTAATATTTACGAAAAATGCATGATAAATTCCATCAGTATGTATATTTATGGTGATCAGTCAAACGGTGTTGCGAGTTTAGCTATAACATAAGATTATTGTTCTTGAATACAAAACCAGTATAATGAGACTTTTCAGTTTTACAAATGCAAGTGGTGTAATATGCCTTAAATAAATTATATGTAGATATATATAATACCAGTATTTTAATAATAAAAAACTGAATGCGCCTTGAAACCCCTGTTAGGAACGCAGACTTTTCAATATGAGTAATGCAAAGTAAGCAATAAAATCAAAGAGTTTTATTTAATATTTTAGAAAAAATACTCATTTATTAAAATTAGATACATATCAAATAGTTAATTATAAAGTATTTAAAAAAATACTAAATTATATAGTTCAAGAGAGGAGAGAGAAAGAGAGAGAGGAAAGGAAAGGGCATAACGCTTTTTTGTTACGTTACGATTTCTGCCACTCAACTCCTAGCTCTTGGTTATTACAAGCATAATAACCAAATACGACCTGGTAAGAAATATAAATACTAACAATGATAATGTTTCAGTAAAAGTGGGTCGTGTCTTGCGCATATCGGGCAAATGATTGTCCATTATCAAATTATCGTCCTATCCCCTGTTTCCAGGCATATGATTGTCTTTTAATAGCGACGTTAAAGCGAACTAACAAACGCTATATATAGATAAGTACACAGACAGCCATGCAGCGACCTTCAGACCGCGGTTAGGCCGAGGTGACAATAAACTTGGGTAGATGCCAGTCGTGACGTCATCGCCCCCCCGCGACGCCCGCTGTCGCCGGCTGATAATCAAGCTCACCTATAGTGCTTTCTCATCCATCCTTCATTATAGTGTTAGACTGTATATGATTACATCTAAATTGGTACTCTATTATTATCTAATTGTCGTTTAAATTGTTAACATAATGTACTTTTTCAATGCACATGGCGGAATAGTATTTATTTAAACAAATAGTTTCTGATAATTCAAAATTATTTATTAGTAATAATATTATTTTAACTATTTAGATTACTTTGCGCGTACATGTTTGCATCTTCAAAAATTATAAAATATATTTAAAGAGTTTCATCTGTTTTATCTTCTTAAAGTTTTAATTAAAGTGAAAAAAATAGATTCTAGTAAAAAGTGATATTAGTTAAATAAGATAACTCGCTTTGAGATTTGCTGTTACATTTTTTTAATCAATATGTTTAGTGTTCATTAAATCAAATTAATTATTTTATCTGATTCCACTGAATCCATCCTACTATGAATACAATAACCAAACGAACAGAGATTAAAAATATTGTCCTATACAATAACAAACATTTTTAAAGCGACAACCGATGTACTTATTCATACATGTGTACGTGTAATTTTCGATCTAATGCACAAGGTGTGCAGTTCCTTTGGCAAGCGTTAGCAAGAGCAACGTCTAGTTCTGAAAAAAATCTAGATTTTAGGATAATTGGGCTATTTACAAAAATTCTATGTATTATTTGCATTCATGCATGCATGCATTAATTTTTGGATGGTCTACTTTAAGGCACAGGCCAATAGCCATATTCCTCTGCGTGTACTGAAAAAAATGTGTGTGCAGTATTGATCGAGAAATTACGGTTCTTGTCAGATACTTCGCAGAAAATGTTCTTTAAAGAATATATTGTCAAGCGAATTCTGTTGGTAGTCTCCATGGTAAAATATTGATTGATTGATCAATTCTTGATTGATTTTACTTATAATAAGAATGTATTCTAGTCATGAATGTGACTTATTACTACAAAGATTTTCATTTAATCTATGATTACGAATGCAGATATTTTTTAAATGAAATGAATAATTTAGCAAACGGAAACTAAATATTTTCTAATAACGAGTAAAAAGTTTGAATGAAAGTTTAATTAAAAAAACATAAAATACTAAAGTAGCGTCCTGTAATTAATTACAAATAGAGAGGTGCATCACGTATAGTATAATTAAAAATTAATACGTATTAAGAATAATTTTTTGGTTAAACATAAACATTTGGTTAAGAAAGAATAGAAAGTAGAAAGAAAGAATATAAGAAAGAATACTATTTTTATATAGTATTTGTAAGAGACAAACGCGCATGCGCGCCTTAGAAAAGTAGACAGACAGACACCCATGGACACCTGTGACTCCAGAGAAGTCACGCTACAAGTAAACTTTAGTATGAGATTGCGTTATGACTATTACACGGGCAGTATAAAACGCATTTATATTTCCATAATATTTAGTTATGCCTAGTTAGCTTAGCTCATCACTAGGTTAAAGAATTCAATTGCGGTTTTGTCTAATAGTATACCAGTGTGGAGTAAGGTGTACTCGAATCGCGCGAGGTAATTATTAAAAGTATAACAATGGATCATCTATCTTTTCTTAACAATAGCTTAAGTGTAAAAGAGTAGAAAGTGAACTTAAAGTGATAAAGAAATTAGTTAAAATAAGGACGAGGTTTGTAGAAGACATAATAGCGACAAAAAGAAATCTCTATTTTTTTCTATGTATATTTTAAAAGCAAGATAAACATTACTTTATTACAATAAAAACAATTCTTCACTAAGATAGATTATTAAAAAGTCATTTTGTTTTGGGTAATAGAATGGCGATTTTGATCTACGTAAATAACCTTTAAGTTAACATGAGATTGTTCTGCATTAATAGACTATTTTTCCCTGAATGGCCCTGTACATATAGCTGAAGGGATTTTACGGTGAGATTTTTTTAAGTCGTTATGAAGCCTCTCTGGCAAAGCTTGATGTTCATGATTATTTTTTTGCCATTGAAAAATAATAAATTAGTGTTGCATTTGTTTTTAAATGTAAATTACAAACATTGATAACACACAGATTTTCAAAATATTGTAAATAAATATTTATTTAAAAAATAAAAATTTATTTTAAAAGTAATCTCAAATGTTTTCCTTTAGTTGCAATGATTTGTTCGATTCCAGTTGCTTATTAATTTCACTGATGCATAAAACGAAGAAGTTAGAAGCAATTTACATAAATTATTGTTTTTTTTTTACACTCCGAGTAAAGTCCATGATTCCCGAATTCCTCGCAGCCTCACAACTACTCCGCACTTTGTCCGACGACGTAAATCTGACGAATTATATGCTCGCGTTATATAAACAAGGCGGTGTACATGCGGTGACATTCGCACTTTGATCGGGTTATAAATAGGTTATTGGCAGCGCGCCGGTCACGTGCGTGTGTTTACGCCGCGCCGGCGGCCGACTCCTCCTCGAGGACGCTTTCGCGTTTGTCAATTCCGTAAAACGACAAGTCACAAGAGTATATATACTATATACTATACTATATATTATACTATACTATATATTATACTATATACTATACTATAATATTATAGAATATAGAACCTGAGCGACCGAATTCTGCTAGGAGTCTTTTAAGTTTGTCATGGGAACATGATAATTTTCCACGAGAAAAATTGATTGTTTTCATTTTCCACAATAAATATTCAGATTGAAAATTTTGGCTAAGTATTTTATTTAAATAGTTCCATCTGTCGTTTATGTCGTTCATAGGGGCACTATATGACGTAACCTACTTTGTCGTTGAGAACTAATAAAATAGTAACAAGTAAATAGTAATAAACCTTTATGATTGCCTTAAAACGCTGATATACCGCTAAATACAGTAATGATTAGTTGTTTTTTCTCGTTGTATCAGGGATGAGACCTGCATAGATAAACTTGAAAGACAAAGGTTTATTAAAATACAAATTGACATCAGTTTTTAGAGCCGTTTCCAAAATAGCCACGCATTCATGTTTTCGATTCCAGTTTTCATATGTTTAAGAATTGCTAACTTAAAATAATAAGATATGAACGATATATTACATTACTTTGCCAAAGATACCCTAAACATTTAACATCAATTTCATCTGACCCAAAAAGCCAAAGTTTGTGTGAATTCATAAGTTAATCACTTTAATATAGTTGTTATGTCCATTAACAATAATTTATTTTGAATGAAATTAGAATGAAATTGATAGTAGTATTTCATAACATTCTGTTTTTCAGAAATAAAAAAATTATGTATATTATTGCAGAGTATTTTTTATTAGCACATTCCTGCTGTTTTAGAACGAAATTCTTTAACGTGGCTTACGACAGAAATCGTCACGTAAGGAAAAAGCGTTATACCTTCTCTATTACATTTTTAGCGACTCTCTCTTTCTCTCTAACCGACGTTAGTTAATTAAGCAAATGGGGCGGCAATCGCGCACGGACCGGCGCTTATTTCGTTTTTCAACATTTTGGTAAAGACATCCAGCTATTAACATGTTAGGTGCATTTACAATGAATAATATGTGATTGAAGAAATTACCTATTTCTTTATGATGGTTTTTCGATTTTTATTCGGTTCTGGTGACAGAGTTTTCAATTTTAAGTAATTAATTTAATTCACTGTTTCTGTTATTTGGTGTGAAAATATTCCTTTAATTATAAAAATAATTTAAAAACATTCTAAAAAAATTGAAAATATTTTCTTCTACAATATCCCTTAAAACAATGTACCGATTTTGATGCTCGTAGCATCAATTGATGTTGATTTCTAAGTAGAACTACTGGATAGATTTTGGATTTTATCATTAGAGGAGATTACAAAATATGAATTGCAAAAACATTTTTTAAAAAGTTTTTCTTCAACGATATCTCTTGAACAAATCAACAGATTTTTATACAGTTTGCAAAAGTCGATGCAACTATTTGGAGAAAAAAAACTGATTAGATTTTAGTATCAATCAATGAAAAAAAACATATTTATAAAAACTTTATTATCGAGGTTCCTCAAAATTTACCTTACAGAATCAGTTCAATGTTTCAAGAAATCTAAATCGAGTAGATCTCTTTCGAATGTCGTAAATTGTTCTTCGATCGGTTAATTCGTTCAAAAATTGTGAGAGGTTTATACACACACGCACATCCGCATGCACGCACAAATGTCTGTACGTCATCAACCGGAAAATGGTCGAAATACATTTCTAGGACCCTAAAACGTCAAGGTCTGATGAAAAGTCTGTTTTTGTAGTTTTTAGAAAAAGTAACTTCCCAATTTCACGAAAATGCTTAATTTTTATAGCGGGAAGTAACAAAAAAAAACATATTTCTATAAGAACTGTTGCAAGTCGAGTTTCCGTTTAAAATGTAAGTCCAAATATAAGTCCTAAAAAGATTGATAAAAAATAGAAACTGTAGCATGAAACAAAATGTCATATAGTCATTATCAAGTATACAAACTGTAGGCTATTAATTGGGAATAATTTCATCTAAATCACTTTAGTAGTTTTTAGTGATAAATAAATAAACAGACAAAACTTCTTAAAATTATTGTTTTGTACTAAAAAGCCCATAATTACTTAGGCCAACCATGTTTATTAAAGTATAGTTAATACACAGACATACTTTTGTTATAGATTTATAGCAATATAAACATCTAACGTCCAAATTAAGTTTTCAAGAAATTTTCTAGCCACGTGCTAAACATATCAAGCTTTGGCTATGAACGCATATAATTAGAGTTTTTATCGTGTACATAATTTTTAAAATAAAATGATAACGCTTTTCGTTCAATGCAATAATTACTTAAAAAAAAACGTTAGTTCAAATTGAATTTAATCTGAAATTCAGCAATGCGTTGACCCCGCGCACGCGCCACTTGGAGCTGATCGCGGCCCGGAGTGTCGCGAGGTCGGCGCCCGCCGCCCACGCCCCGGCGCGACACTCGATGCAAATGTTCTAGCAGATTTCTCTATTGCATATAAATACTCTCCTCCTTTCAGTATTCATGAATATTTTCATCAAAGATTTGGCATCTGTAAAGCCGAATGATGGCTTATCCGTGCCTCGAGAAAGGAAAAGCGTGTTGATGGCAATTTGAGGGATTGAAGTTTTGAAATAGCGAGCGAGGTATAAAAGAAGAAGGTCGATTGTTCGATGACCAGGGTTCAGCACGAGAGGGCGCCTGCAGACTCATTGCATATAGGTGGTTGTAATTTTGGCAGATTGGGAAATATATATGAAGATTTCGGTACAAATTGTAGTCAAAATAAAATCAGAATGGAGGCAGTGGATATCAAATTTTTTTTTGGAGTTATTCTTTCCTTTAGCGCGTGAGGAGAAATGAGTGAATTTTCACGATGCGCGCGCACGCCCACATCTAAATCGACACCACGTAGTTGGTTGGTAAATGTCTCTCAAGTTTTGCAGAAAAAGCTACCGACAAAGTAAAAGAAAGGACATCTGTCATGTATGTGTACGTGCATGTAAGATCTGATAACTATATCCTAGGTAGTTATTCAAATATTTCTGAATCTTCGACACGTGTTTCATATCAATACGAATAAATAATTTATTGTGAATACTTTTGATAAAAGTGTTTTTTTACATTATAAACTTTTTTAAGTAGGTTTATAGATGTAATATTAATTGACGGTATACATTATTTTTAATTGTTTACACTATAAATAATAATTATTACATTATTATTTAATAAGTAGTTTATTCTAATTATTTTTTATTAATTGATTCTGTAGAAAGATATATAGAAATTAATTAAGTTTATGTACTTGTTTTTACAAAGATAAAGTGTTGGCACACAAGATGAAATTTTTGGAGTTATTTTTGTTCGGTTACACTGAAGGAGTATACATACAAGCGTACATAAGCGCACCGAAACCAACTTAAAAATATTTTAAGCTTTCACCATGATCGAATCTAGAACTATAGCGATCGTCTCGCGTCTCATCGAAATAGAAGGAACGTAATACTTACCAGCAGTTGTTCTATTCCCGTACTAGGCTAATACTGTCGCGACTGCGGCGGCCCGGAAGGACTTATAGTGTTAATCCATTTTTAAGAGCGAAAGACTAACTAACGTAAATATTGCACACTGTATCGGAGCGGTCGTAGATATATCCGCAAGGACAGAGATGGGTATTTCCTACTTCTTCTTTGATTTTCATCTTCAATTTCGGTCCTGACCTTAACTAGAGTTCCGTTCTTACCGTCTTACATCCATCTTACAACCCTGAACATTTACCTGGTAAGTTTTCTAAGTACATATGAGTATTCAGTGATGCTATCCGCTGACAGTGCAAAAACTAAAGTAACACGTCGAGGGTAGATAAAAATGATTTTTGATGCGTAATAAGCGAAAGGCTCGCAAGTCATCATCGATATTATGTTACGACAATTACGACGCGTTAACGTAAAAATTGGCCAAGACAATGTCGGACCACGCTCATTATAGGGTTCCGAAGCCATTATTACAAAGAAATGCACTGCAGATGAAAAAAGTAGTTTGTTACACTTTTACCATGTTTCCCGTATAGAATAGTTATAAGCACTTTAAGTCACGTATAACTAGAAAAACAAGTAGGCATGTCGACTATTACTATTAAACTTGTGTAAATTAAAGTGCATCAACGAGAAAGCGTATCTTCATAGCACTGACGTACTTTTGTTGAAAAGCGTAGTTTTTCGGCAATAACTCAAAAACCGTATATCCGAAAATTATTCAAATTAATTTTTGTTGAAAATATTTACTAAGTGTTACCTTCGTTGTTTGTTTTTTATATTACTTGGACTTACGATTTAAAAAATAATGGGGGGGACACAATATCTGCAACTTTCGGAGCGATTATTTCTATAATTATTCACGTAATTAAAAATAATGTTTAGAAACCTTAAAATGTTTTAAACGGTCTGTCGAAATATGTGCTGCACGTTGATGCTTTGTTGAAAAAAAACTCTTTTCAGCTTCTGTTACATGCATGGAGTGCCTCCCCTAGAAATATTTATTTTTGTTATTTAACAACTACAGTTATTTAAATAGCGGCTTATACAAGACAACTACGCTATAAATTTCATCAATATACGTCTTGTAGTTTGTAAATAAAATGCCTGTGACATACGGACGGTCCGATGGACGGAAATGACGGAACAATAAAGGTTTTATTTTTGCTATTTCGACTCGAAACCCTAAAAAAATGCAATGTTGCTGGTTACCCCGGGAAAGGAAAGGAAAAGGACATCGCGTGTGATTAAAAAAATGCATAATTAATATCTGATAATTAAAAAAATAGAAAGGTACTTTTAAATTATATCGTTTTTTTATAATTAACCGATATGACACTAATGTCACATTGTGATTGATGAATAATTACAATTCAAAGTCAGGTGAATACCAAAAACAACTTGTTTGTGATATTTACAATTCTCTCCACAACTGACCTTGTTGTTAAAAGTTATGAAAAAGACTATAATTATATATGCGATATTAAAATTTTTACAACAAACCTTTCAATAATCTGTAATCATCTGAGGCTACCATAATACGCCGTATATTAGGATGTATTGGCGTCCATTTATGGAAGCAAATTATGTCAACTACTGTAGTGAAGGTACCTTAGGTACCTCTCAGGTACCTTAACCATCAAGCTAGGCAGGTCACATGGCGATCGCCCTTCTAGGTTTCGTATTTGATATACAACCCAAAGCTAGTCCGAACATCATAATGTGATGGCCACACCTTCATTTACAGCTGGCTCGAAAAGTCGGCTTTGATGATGACAATTAGGTAATATGAATTAATCTAAATTTTCCGTCATACCCACTGGATATTGGCAATTGTATTACATACAATTACGTAATATACATATTATATTGCAGTATATGATATACTAGCTTTCGCCCACGAATTCGTTCACGTGTACATATAACCCTTTATACTTTATATTGAGCGCTCTTTCTCGCAATCGTGGTACCGATTCCGGTCCTATTCTCGATTTCAGTTCAACTTGTCTGTTTTCCTTCCTCTTCGCTTTTACTTCCGACCGCACCTGACCATTTATTATAACGATACGCGCCCCATAGTTTCACTCCCATGGAGTATTTTTACCCTAAATCGTGCTTGCTATTGCGTTATTCGCTCAAATTTGTAGAATAATGACTCTAAGTTTTATGTAAGCATGCAGTTAGGCATACTTACGTATACGTTTGTCCATGGTCTATTATAAATTAAATGTATAGATATTGTATGTTTACTACATTGAACGCTGATACTACTGAACCGATTGTGATGGAATTTGGCGAATGTATATAACAATATTTCTATAAGTGGAAAAAATTTTGAAATTGGCTCAGTAGTTCCAAATATTCCCCTACATATGTACAAAATGAAAACTGTAAGTTTTGTTTTATTATTCGCGTAGTTACATTGAAACAGACGTGTCGTTAATCAATGACGTCACCACAAGTCGTATCAGCAATAAACGCAATTAAAGCCATAATCACGGTGACGTACGTCGCCCCGGTTTTTTTTTTTTTAGAAAGTTGGGACCTCATTAATAGTCCAGGAGACTAGCGCGGGAACTTTCGCGCAAGAGTTAATCGAATTTCTTATGTCAGATTTACTAATGTACCTTATCCATATATTACTTTTTTAAATAAGTCGATCGCTGTAGTAAAAAAAATTTTTTGTCGCACCAATCAAAATAATGGATATGCCATTGAATTAGTAATTGCGTGATAGGCCGTATTTGAAAAAACCTTTTTTTAAGCCAAAATATCGTTTATAAGCATAATGTAACATAAATGTGTATAATTTATTTTCTACAATTGTTGATTAACATTTATGAAACAAACATTTCGAAGAAGTCATTATATTATAGATGGTATTACAATTAACAAAATTGTTTAATTAAAGTTTCGATTCAAGATATCTGCAAAACTATTATTCCGCCTTATAATTTTGAATAACATAAGTATGAATGCTTTCTTAGTGTTGAAAATTGGAAAGTGTAATACTACATCACTAGCACATAATTTATCGAAGCTGGATTTTCAGTTTCATGTTGTCCTGGATACTACACTCACATAAGCAATTATTTTTCAATAGATACGAAAGATAAGTCTATAGATACCTTCAGTTCAGATCACAATCAGAATCTGAAGTTAATATTCTGTGTTATTTCCGGTGTTTAAGGTTTAGAGTAAAGGTCATCATCTGTTTATTGTAAACTTATTTGCAATAACGTTCCTGAATATTTCAGTATCACAAGCCTACTATCGAGTTTATCGCAGAAGTGCCGGGTATATGGTTAACTCCAGTTTCGATTTGTTGCCGTAGTCGGCAGACAGTCGCTCCGTCAACAAGGAGGCGAACCCGGAGTCGCTGCCTCTACCGAATAGAACATGAAAAGACTTCGTGGTTCAGTGCATTGATCGGCGTGCTGTCGTCTTCACTCGAGGTCTAGATCCACTGCCTCCTCACTGCGGTATTATGACTCCGTGTCTATAGTTATTGGCCGCATTTTTCTTGTCCGCGATGAGCTGCTTGGACCGAAACACTTGATGCTACATAGGTATTTAGTTTACTGCAGTGTGGGTCTAGGTCGTATATACGTCGGCAGCTGCTTGCTGGCATTTGTTTCACTGAAAAACCTGTTATACGAGTCGTCATCGCCGCCTACAGTATTATCTGATAGCGTTTGTCTTTCGGATTGAATCCAGTGCTTCGGGCAATATAATTTTCAGCGAGGTTTGCCAATCTGAATACTTACTTGCTGCTATGAATTGAAATATATTAATACATTTTACAGTACTGTCATATAAATTAGTTATACCTGTTGTGCATTGTATCAATAAAATCGTAATCAAAAGTAACATCATCAGTCATTACGATTACATACATAAATTCGTATTAAAGGAGTCGCCATCGGCGCAAACATTATTTATTCATGCAAATAGATTTTTATATTAGTCTTACTTAATCATACGCATGAAAAATCACACACCCCACTCTCATGCTATACGAAACTGAACTTTCATTGCGAACAAACGCTATACATCCGGATTTATTTCTAGTATTTTACGAGGCGCGCAGTGCTACACGGTCATTGTTGTGTGACTTCCATCGTGTTTATGCGAGAATTTATCACGGGTCGCTGTCTGTTTGTTTGGAGGAAAATTTTGAAAGAAAACCGATTTCTCGAAATAGACATGTTTGTATGCGCGCGCGCCGCCGGGCGGACGCGCACGCGAGATCGTGTTGCTGGGATATCGCAATTTTTTGCGAATTCGATTTTCACGAAGAGGTTGCAATATATTTGTTTTTTTCGTTTTTATTTGATCACGGATTTAATGTCTAAATAGATTTTAAAAAATCTGGGCCGATGTTTGTTCTACTTTGCGACATTTCAATAGGGAAGGATTTGTATTTTTGCGTGCACGCGTGCATCTAGTGGGTATTTAAATAAATAGCACTATTTTCATTTCATTATTTGTCTACATTGAATCAACAATCGAGAATGATTTATAGTGACAATGATATTTAATAATTCAGAATGTTTTAAAAGTTGTAGCGGTAGCAAAAATTTTAATGTGCTTGTAATATAGAAGAATTATAAAGGTATTTTGCATTTTCATTTTGCATTAAATCTTAAAATCATTTGAAAGTCATAAATAAGGAATATGCTTTGATTTTCAGTGGTTTTGGAACGATAATTGGAGGAATTCCATCTGCCACAGTTGTCGTTAATTCTGATAAAGATTTGATAAGGTATTCTGAACGCATCTCGATGGAACAAGACCACCATAAAACCAGAGTTCAAAAATGCTGAGACCTATGACGAAAACAGCGTATTCGTCATTGCTCAGTAGGTGCCAGAGCTGCAGTACTCAAAAGCTGGCAATGCACTAGCGGTGACCAGCAACTCTGTGGTAATTCATATGCTCGTTTGACCTTAAAAATCCTGTATCAAAGAACTGATTGGCGACGACAGTAATCCAACGTGGGGATCAAGTTACCCTTCCATGGCAAAGTTTCCTATGAGTAGTTTTTTGATGCGAGCAAAGCAATATCCATACGTGCATAGTTTTCGTGATTTTTTCGTGAATATGATTACAGTTCCATTTTAGAAGAGTTTTAGAAAATGACAGGCTTTTTTGAAAACAATTTCGTAATGATCGCATTTTTCTACAGCCGAGTTTTTGATATTTTGCGGTTACAATTCAAAAAGTCTTCATCGAACAACATTTGAAATCATATTGTTTCAACATTGTGCCGATAAATGCTTTGCATAACTTGACCATGCTGATAATATTTTGTTAGGTTATCCATTGTGAAATGGCATAGTTGGTAAAAAATATCAAGTTAAACAATTTGCTATCTGAAAATATATTTTCAACAATATTCCCATGAAATAGGACTAATAGAACTTTTATTCCTAATTGTATGAGTACATGTAGGCCCTCATAGAAATTAAGTATACGATATGTTATCACTTTTAGAATTAGGTATTACAAATCCTATTATACAAAAAGATCTTCGTGTAATATATATTAATACATGAAAATAAATATTTGTCTGTTTGTCTTTTATCCGATAGCGAAGAAATTTTTGGTGTGTTGCTGTGCATGCGCCTGGAATGTTTTAGATATAAAAAAATGTTTTTTTAATTCAGAACGAGATCCTGATTCGAATTGAGAGCGAGACTGAATTGAAACCTTTAAAATATCTACCATTTTGTCTCAATTAATTTATTTTCATCAAAATTATGGCGCTGTGACCGATCAGGGCGAACAGTTTGATCTTATGGTGTTTCTTACGACACTGCGCTACATCAAATTTAAATACTTTTCTTAAGTTTAGCCTTCACACTTAAGTATTTTTTGTTAAAAACAACTTTCTCGTCGACAGTAATCATAATTTCAATTTGAGCCAAAACCTCGTACACTAGACTTTTTTATTTCCTCAGAATTCGATAAATTATTTCCCATGTCGCTGTAACTTCGTTTTTTTCGAGTGACACAGCTTGTAATAAGGAACTATAATAGCTTTTGATGCCGTCTTGTATCCCAAAATGGTTCGGAAGAAGTACAAGATTAGAATGATACAGACAGACGCATCAGCAGCGGCGTGCGTTGTATTTATAGACGGTGCGTACGGTCCCGGCGCAGGGGAAGATTTTATGTGCGTATTATGTGTCTTCTCTAACAACGCTTAAATTAATAGATCGATTTCAATTGATCTATTAATGTGATTATGTACATCATATAACCCTTACACAAAGTTACACGAACATTTGAATATCATCTACCAAGCACATTTCAGCCAACTGTTGTATATAGGGTTAGTGTTACGAAGGAGAGAAGTCAACGATATGTTTCCCATTGCAAGGGCGTTTTTTAATATAAATACGTAAGTAGATAGAACGAAAAATGTACGTAAGGGGAGCATTAATAAGGGCCGGTTCAAGGAATACATATTTTGAAAAAAATTGTGTCATATTAAGAATCAAATTGTACAGGCACGAAACTGACGAGCGTGCACGAAGCGACTGATGTGTCAATGATGGGAGAGCGGGCGCAGGTGGCACGTACATTTTTGAAAGTTGAATGTTACATTAGGTTTTTAGGAAATGTTTATAAATATTTCCGACATACATAAAAACACGAACTATCGTAGTGAAAACGTACCAATAATTGTATTCTATAATTACAACAAAATACAATTATGTTGTCACGTAATTTTGTTAAAATAACTTTAAGGAATTTCTCACAAATTAAAAATTTTCTATTCGCTCATACGTCACAATTATAATCTATACAAATATATGTGTACACATATAACGAAAATGGTTTTCGTGCTCACGCAAAAACTACTAAACATATTAGTATAAGGCTATGATCGATCGGGATAGGATTGTCTGTAGATAGTACTAAGCTACTTATAATATAAAAAATGTAAAGGTATGTTTGTGTGGATGTTTGTCATACGCTTACGACTGGACAGATTGTAATTAGGGTGATGACCATTCGCCGCGGAATCGTTTGTAGATTGTTATGGGCTATTTGTAGTATATATAATATTGTATATAAATATTTTTGTATGGATGTTCGTTATACGCTGAAGTCTGGACCGATTATGATTGGGACACCATTAGACATGGAATCGTTTGTAGATGGTCATAGGCTAGTTACAAATAGCATCAAAAATGGTATTTATACGTTTCATTGTTGTTTCGATGTTCTTTCCAGTATAAACAGTAATTTGTTATTACTAATATCAATGCCCAAGGAAGGACCGAGATCGGTATCGAGACCGGTATTGAAATCGAAAACGGGATCTGGACTGGTTTCGAAAATGGAACCAGAATTGTCATGGAGAATACAGCCGTGATCGCGATCAAAATTGACAGCAAAATTGGCAGATATCGAAGATGACGGAATTCATTCTAATCTATGTCCAAGGGAGCGAAACCGGGAGCTCATTTGAATAATAAAAAAAATTGATAAACTTAAATTTACGTCTATCGAAACGGGTGGATAACCGCTAATAATTATCAGATAAACATAATGCATTCTATTAATACATGCATATTGACTTGCGTAAAATTATATCGTGTATGTTAGGTTTGGTACAATTATCGTAAAGACAATAACCGAACTATTTTTTAGGTTATGATAATTTCATTCAATACATCATTTTCTTTACGTTGCTTTCTTTGTACGCGTCTATCGAAAGAACTAAAAATTAAAAGCTTTAATAAACCCGTAACTGTTTAATCATAAGCGACACTTCATTGCTACGTAAAGCTTCCATATACGTATACGTATAGCGGAGAGTGTGACGATGGGGGGAGTTATCACTTAGCGAGCCATGGGCGGGCGGATGACGTCATCGAGTAACCTTCCAGCCCCCCTCGACCGCCCGTCGGCAAGCAACAAGTTGCTAAGTTTGACTCGCTCTGAAAACAAGTTGTTGTTCTTAGGATTTTTTTTATGTATACAAAGACTGTGTGATGTGATATGCGTCAGCTATATACTGCAGTAACTAGTGATTAGGTCGAGCTTGTAAAGAAAAATTAAGGCTGGAATCGAAAAGAAATTAAAAAAATAAAGACATCAAGAAGAAGAAAGGATCTATAATTGAACTTATTTTAAAGTAGTTCTTCCCGTGGCTTCGTATGCTTGGACGTGCTGTACATATATTTATCTTCGATGTTTAAATTAAAATTCAAAATATCTTTATTTTATAGATTGTAATATAACACTTGAAATACGTCATAACATTTAAAGAATTTACAGTTTTTTATTATTTTTTAATTGTTTCTACTTTTTTTTTAAATACCACTCGTTTATAAGGCAGTTAGTTATTCCTTAAGAAGTACGAGCAAGAAACTTGAGGATAGCTCTTTTCAAACTAATTATGTAGAAATACAATCATATATAAAACTATTGCAGGAAAAAATTTGTAGGAAGTTGAACTCATTATGTCTCTTTATCCTTTAAATATTCATAGGTTATATAATACCCTTTTGTGCAAAGTGTTTGCTTTAAATTTGTATAAGAGCAAATTTTGCATATCCACAGGAATCTTAGTGAAAATGCGCATACAGAGCTCCATAAATGAATTTGTGACTCTATGCAATCGAGTAACATGTAAACACAGTTTATTTTTATTTCTAGTATTGAATTTACGTCTATCACCGTTTTTTATTAAAACATTCTAATTTTTTTAACATATATTAAATTTTGATAAATAAACTGTGATGCCACAGGTAAAAATTCCAATTTCTTTATACTTACTTCTAAGAGAAATACGAGGTCCCAGCCCGTAAATTGCGCGAATGGCCTGCTTTTGCAAAACATAAATTCTGTGAACATCCGCAGCATATCCCCAAACTATGATATCATTTGATATTAAGCTATGGAAACAGTCTAAAATAAACCAATCTGGCACTTTTAATATCGGACAATTTTTAAAATTTTTTTAATTGCAAATGTAGTAGACCTAAGCCTTTTCGCCAACTCACCGATATGAGGACCCCACTGAAGTTTATTATCTAAAGTAACACCTAGGAAGACAGTAGTGTTAACAAGCTTTAATTCCTCCTTTTTTATTAAATTAGAACCAGATCCACTTTTCACATTCGGAAGTGAGAATTTCACACATTTTATTTTCTTCCTATTAAGAAGTTAATTGTTTATAGTAAACTATTTTTTAATATTGGAGATAGCAATGTTCATATGTCATAATCGAGTGTATGTCTTTTAACATTGAATAATAAAGAGGTAATCTGCAAACAGTGCTATCTCATGAATATCTTTAATAAGGCTAGGTAAGTCATTAATATAAACTAAAAACAGAAGTGGACCTAGGATCGATCCCTGTGGCACCCCCGTGTGGACCACGGATCCAGACGATGTCATATTATTGATATCGACCTCCTGAACCTTAATGTCAAATATAATGCCAGTAGGTCGAGTGCACGACCCGTAACTCTATAATGATGTAGTTATTTATGCCATTTCAGGCCTCTTTTTACCGCAAGTTTTAATTCTGATACCGATTGTCGTATGAGCTCTGATTTCGATCGCGATTGCAATCTTAGTACAGATCCCAGTTAATGTTTCGGTTTTGATTGTGGCTGTTCTAATTTCGGTTCAGTTCTCAATCACTCCTAGCGGATTGAATTTCAATCCCGATCTCGGTTCAAATTTCAATTTCAGTTACACTCGTTCTCAGTTACAATCCTAATCCGTTCCGGTTTTAATGCCAGTTGCGTTTCTGATCTCGGCTAATAAATTCTGATTTTTTTATCAAAATCAATTACGGATCTACTTTTAATTTTGATCTAAGTATTGATCTTTTCTATGCTTCCGCTTCCGACATCAGTCCCAGCCTTTTCGTGTTTGTATTTCAATTCTGATCCGAATCCATTTTGGTCTAGGTCTCAATAGTAGTACAATGTATAGTATATTTTGAACTATTTAGCAGTTTTGCATTTAGAAAAAACTAACTGACAACATTCTGTGCCCGAGATCTTAGATTAATTGATTCAGTAGTTTCCATGTATAATATTTATCTAAACAGACAAAGGAGTGGCTTTTACTTTTATGTGTAGCCTATATGGTTTAGCGTGACTTATAATAATTTTCAGATCAAAATTTGTGATCAAGCTTCATCATTCCCGTAAAGAAACGTAGATAAACGAAGAGACAACGTTGCGCTTTTGTACTTGTAAAAATTTCTTAAGTGCCGGATATGCATATACAAAATATATTTAATTACAGATATATAAATATACAAAGTAGTCAATTTAAAACTCATAAAAAGTTTCTTCTTCGTGTAAATCTGTTATGCTAAATTTCAGCATGCATATCTTTTAATATAGGACGCAAACTTCATTTCGGTTATGAGGTGATATCGAATACACGTCATTCAACACGCGGCCCTATAATGTAGATCGATGGGGTTTATCCTGAGTCTGTCCCACTTCAATTCGGGTCGACTTCCTTCGATACCATAACTCTGTTGTGCGTCATCGAGACATCATGTTGTGCCAAATTTGTGTCACTACACCGCAGAGGCAGCTCAACTTTGGGTTCTCGAGTCCTCCGCATTGAAACGTCCGATTTGTGTGCTGTTAACGAACTTCGAGACTGGGACCGGCATAACGAATTCTCCGAAGCGAGTAATAAGGGCTAGTTAGGTTTTGAACTCGGTAATTTTTGGTTTAAAAGCAAAGCGTTAACCACTTGTCTATCATCACGCAAACCACAACTGAATTTTTTGCTCGGTTTATTGGCTTATTCTGTCGAAATTTACACAAGCAGATCCTGTTTATGGAAGTCCATAAACAGGATCTGCTTATGTAAATTTCGACAAGATACTAATCTAAGTAGATTGTTATCTAAAACAAAGAAATTGATACACTGCGTAAAAGACGCGTGTGCTCAATTTTGCTTTGAAATCCCACCCAGATATCACGTTTCACTTTTTATTAATCAGACCAGTATTTTGAATATGTCTGCTTAAAGGCCTTCCATTTTTCCACTCTTCTCTCTAGCAATATTAAGACTTGTAAGCCTCTCTACTTATGTAGGAAACTCACACTCTCTTCCCGAATTCGTCTCGCTCAACTTACCATCCTTTTACATAAAATCTTTGCGTTTAAGGGAAGTTTCAAGTACACTGTTGCAAAAATTTCTCTGTGTAATCTAGCCCGTACAAGCAGTTTTTGGATAAAATTAAAATAATATTTCTGCAATACACAGTTACGCGGAGAACATAATTCTAACAACCACTAATTACTTATAAATATTTCGATGATGAGGCTGTGTCATCAACAGCATTTGCAATTATTAATTTATTGCTATTGTCACTTGTTATTGATATTGATTTTTACTAGTGCCTTGCCTCTATAATTGAGTGTTTTATGTTTTTCTACATTTTAATAGTCTTCTTTTTAGATTTTGTATTGTATAGTGTAGTTTTTAAGTTGTATTAACTACCATTATTAGTTCAAGAAAACGCCCAATTTTAAATCGGCTCCAATTGAAACCAGCGCCACTGCTACTGCTGCGTTCTGCTGATTTGAAACCGATTCGGCATTCTTAATTCAATTAATCACATGACTAGGAGATTGTAATTTTTGCTCCCAGATTATTATGGTGCCGAATCGAATGTTCTACTTTTTTGTTCTTTCTTTCTACTGTATGTTGGAAATATTTAATGTTATAATGATTCTAATAACATATATCCTTAAAAATCCTCTATTCAGTTATGAGCCTAATAGTCTTCAATTGACGCTTATTTTGAATATATTTGATATATTCAGTATATTGACGAACGATGAGTTTTCGAACCTAAATAATTTTATGCCATAAAACATTTCAATTCTTCAAAAAATATGTCCTGTAAAAAGGGCGTATATGAAAAAACACCCAGCATCGAGAAGAAACCCAAAACAGTATTAACATCTGTTTATTTTAATCCCATCCCCGCTCACCCGTCACGTACTGATCGTCGTTATAAATCAATTCGCTTTCCTCCTCACTACGAGAGGCCTTCATGCGCTCATTCACGGGTTCTAACTCAACGCCTAGAGGCCTGCACACGGTCGCGGCGCGTGCAATGCCCGTTTAGAACCTTTAGAATTGCCGGTGTGTTAGTAAACATCCCACAGCGCCCCGGCCGACCAAAACAAATGTTTACTGACGTCGATTACGCTTTGTTCGGTACGAATTCGTATCGCCGACACGGAACGGGTTACAACATGGGGATTGGAACTCGGTTTGGGCGGTTCATTTTAATTTTGTAAAGTTCGATGTGATTTTGTTATTTACGCTTGTATACTTGTGTTTATCCGTCTGTCACAGTCTCTTAGATCATAGGATGTAGAATAAAAAAAAAAGAGTGTGTGTACTTATGTACACGCGTTAGAAGTTATACTTCTTTGGCGTATGAATAATATTTAAAATAACTCAAATGCAGTAGTAATCGACAATAAATATTAAAATCAATCAAAACGATTTTGTTTAATTGAAAATGTTTTATTAACGTAACAATATAACAATACAGTACAAATATATAATCATTATTCATTATGTGAATGAGTCAAATACATTTAAAAGAGTGTGTACTTATTATTCAATATTTGTTAGAAAAATAATAAGTTCGTTAGAAATATATCTATATATTATAACTTACATGGTTAACCTCTAATATTTAAAACACTTCAAATTTTCACAATTTTCACAACACTATGTTAAAAGTTTACAAATAATGTTTATATATATAATAAATTGAACAAAAATAATAATTATAGAAAATTAATACTCAAAATTGATTATTCATATGAATACTATATTTGCAAGAACTTTATGAATATAAGTACTATGTAATATATAGCATGAACACTCTGTACTATGTACCATATAGTATGAACACTCAGTATTGTAACTATATTCAGTGTTGATATTATTTCTATTCTGTGGCTAACTTCATCATGTCGTTTGTGCGCGCGCAGCTCACAAATTCACTCTCATCCAAACGCACCAAAGAAGTATAACTTCAACGAGCCCAAACTCGATGGGGTTGTGTCGTTTATTACGGAGTTCCTATGGCCAATTCTCCAGCTCCATCATCAGACGCTGATTACCATAGAGTATCAAAGTACTCGTCAAGAGGAATCAAACGAGCCCAAACTCGATGGGTTGCGTCGTTTAATTACGGAGTTCCTATGGCCACCTTCTAGCTCCATCATCAGACGCTGATACCATATAGTATCAAAGTACTCGTCAAGACGAATCAAACGAGCCCAAACTCGAGGGTTGTCGTTTAATTACGGAGTTCCTGGCCACCTTCTAGCTCCATCATCAGACGCTGATTACCATATAGTATCAAAATTTCGTCAAGAGGAATCAAACGAGCCCAAACTCGATGGGGTTGCGTCGTTTAATTACGGAGTTCCTATGGCCACCTTCCATCATCAGACCCTGGTTACCATATAGTATCAAAGTACTCGAAATCGTCAAACGAGCCCAAACTCGATGGGTTGGTCGTTTAATTACGGAGTTCTATGGCCACCTTCTAGCTCCATCATCAGACGCTGATTACCATATAGTATCAAAGTACTCGTCAAGAGGAATCAAACGAGCCCAAACTCGATGGGGTTGCGTCGTTTAATTACGGAGTTCCTATGGCCACCTTCCAGCTCCATCATCAGACCCTGGTTACCATATAGTATCAAAGTACTCGTCAAGACGAATCAAACGAGCCCAAACTCGATGGGTTGCGTCGTTTAATTACGGAGTTCCTATGGCCACCTTCCAGCTCCATCATCAGACCCTGGTTACCATATAGTATCAAAGTACTCGTCAAGACGAATCAAACGAGCCCAAACTCGATGGGGTTGCGTCGTTTAATTACGGAGTTCCTATGGCCACCTTCCAGCTCCATCATCAGACGCTGATTACCATATAGTATCAAAGTACTCGTCAAGAGGAATCAAACGAGCCCAAACTCGATGGGGTTGCGTCGTTTAATTACGGAGTTCCATGGCCACCTTCCAGCTCCATCATCAGACGCTGATTACCATATAGTATCAAAGTACTCGTCAAGACGAATCAAACGAGCCCAAACTCGATGGGGTTGCGTCGTTTATTACGGAGTTCCTATGGCCACCTTCCAGCTCCATCATCAGACGCTGATACGTTAGCGGTTCATCATCAAAGTCATTTCATTTATTAATTCCAGAGTTCCATTACGTTGCTGCAAGTCTCTCCAGAACAATGGAAGCATACTGCAGAACATTCCTGCTTTCGGCATCCACACATCGCTCCACAGTTTCCTTTGCATTTGCAAAAGATCAATTTTAGAAGCTTCAATTAATAAATGAAAATGACTTTGATGATGAACCGCCAACATTAACTCCCCTTCCTTCTCCAGTTCTCCCACTGGTATTTAATTCAGAAACCCGATCAGATGCTGAGCCGCAGCCTGGTCCATCGAAACGACTGAGGACGGAGTAGTTCTAATTTAGAAAATCACCGTGGATTATGCCTATTGGGATACCACGTAAAAAAAAGCGCCTCTAGACTCTACCTCGTGGGTTGGTGGGAAAAGAGTCAATATTTAATTATTAATAATATTGCAAAATTTAGAATTTAAAAATTATAATAAAGTAAAAAAAAAATAAAAACAATCAATAACTGATGACATATTATAGGTACAACGTATAATATAGGTATAGTTAAGAGTACTGAAAAATAGTACTCACTTCTGAGCTGTAAAACCTTAACTATTGACTTAATGAAAAATGATGCGAATGAAAGTTGTTCCTCAAAAACGATCTACAAAATGGTCAGATATCATTTTTTCGTAAAATGATAAAAAAAAAAGTTAAATCGAAAAATATAATTTTTTTCTCGAATTTCTGAAGATTTTCGCTTATAACTTTTTATTTATAGTTATACGACAAAAAGTTACTGGACCAAAGTTGTAGAGAATTTAATTTGTAACAAAAAATGTTAACAAATTTTTTTTATCAAATAAATAGTTTAAGAGATATATCGTAAATACCATTTCAACCCCTATTTTCAAGATGGCGGCCGTGGGACAAGGGTGGCGACCCCATAAACTTGTTTTTAGCTTTACACTGACCCCCCCCACACATCAAAAAAATAAAATTACGTCCTCTAAAAAACGCAAGGTAAGGCCTAAAAAATGTAACATTTTAATGGACTAATATAGGATAGAACCTAATCTAAATAACCGAGGTAAACTTTATAGCTGCTAAATAAATACTGATTTCATTCTTCTATCGTCACCCTACCAATAAACCTAGAATCTAGACGTTGTATCGGCACTAGAAATAGGGAACAGTATGGATTAAACCAAAGATGACCTAAGCGTGTCGCCGCGCCGACGCCATGCGCTATTTACACGCAAATAGCAGTCTATACCATTAGCTGTCTAGCGTTACTACAGAGTTAATATTAAACTTAGCTAATTTGTTCCAGTCTCGGTTCTAATTACGAGCCGTATAAATTGGAGATCGCTATTTTATATTATAAGCAAGGGTTACATTAAAATAAAAATATTTCTTAGCTAATTTTAGCGACAAATATAACGTAACACACGAGAATTAATAAATACAATTAATCGGTTTAATTATTAATTTATTTTCAAGAATGAGGTAACAAGTCGACGATTACATATAATTAGCGCCTTTATATCATTAATTTTTGTCAGATAATTGTGATAACCTTTCTTCCATGTTCGAAGTACAGTAGTAGCGTATTAAAATAAAAGTGGATGCATTTTAATTAAATGATACTCAAAGATTCATTAGAAACTGACAAATTTTTCAAGTTCATGTGCCCTTGGGGTTGGGGTTTACACCATATGCGAATTTTAAACTTCAGTTCTCAAGAAGGTAAAGCAAAAAAGATTTCTTATAAATAATTTTCGTATAGAGCAGCCGCTGGAAGTTCACCCAACAAGGGTCATTTTTGGATTTGATGGTGCTATTTTGGACATAATTACCTTTGCTATCTTTACTTAATATTGCACACATTTCCAGTCAAAGATTATAATCGAATACATTATGACAAGGAGAATGCAAAAAAAGATTATTGATCTACGTATGGCGTTCACACTCTTATTGAAAATCAACATGAATGCACCATCGGTTCAGGAAAATGAGGAGAATTCGAGGGAAATGGCTCTCTTTTCTGTTTTAAAAGCTACATGTAAATCTATTCATCGATCGTCAAATGTTAATATCGCGCAGGGCACACTGGCGCCTCGAATTATCGTGGCGCGGAAAATTGCTTGCAGTCCTAATTTTTTTTGTAATGACGAATAAGTTCTATTGTTTATAAAGTGTAAGGGGACAGTCGGCATCTAATGACGTTTTCGTTTAAACAAGGAAAAATTAAACAAACGGACATAATTTTTTTTTTGCAATTTTTTTTTATAATTTTTGGTTTATTTTGATTCGATACAGTCCTTAAATTTATCTTATTTTTATCTTTTTACTACTTACAAATTTTTGAAGAAGGAAAATTGCTGAAAATCAAGGCTTTCCCCTTGTATAATTTAATAATATTCACATTATAGTTTTTATTTTTAATTGAATGTTCGAATAATCATTAATAATACAGTCGCTTGAAATTTTGAGTAATATATTTTTTTCTACGTCTTTTGTGCTATACAACGATATGCTGGCGCGCATACGCTATCAAAACAGAAGTGTGACCTTTTCACTCGTATCGCATTGAACTATACATTTGAGAGACGGATGCAGGACTTTTAAATTTTTCAACTGTTTTATAGTTATAAAATGTTTTTTTTTTTAATATAGGTATATTATAAATTTTCAGTTCGCAATTTACTGGTTTTATATTTTAAATCATTTATCTAGTTATAGATACATTTAATCCTTATTTTTTTATATTCTAAATTAAAATGAATAAAATGATTATTCAATAAATAAATTAATTAAAAAAAATAGTTCAATAAAACAATCATTTCTTGAACATTCATTTAAATGTTGGAATCGCAAAAAAGAATGTGCTATAAAAGCTTGCCAATGCCGAAAATCGAAGATAATATGTTATGGTTATCTCGTTGTTCAAACGAATGTTGTGAAGATCGATGAGATATTGTTAAGATGTAGATATGTAAGCAGTATAGTTTATAACAGTAAAAAACATTTAAAGAGCTGCATCTGTCTTTCTCTTACTTACATATTTCATTGCAGTATCAATGAGGTCATAATATTCCCAATTAATAATCAAACACACCTACCTGTACTTGAACTTTGTTTGTAATTGTTTGATATGCATCGTTCGAGGATTGTACCTATAATTGACTGTAGTAGTGCGACTACGACTCAACAGTATCATGTTAGCTTAAAGATAAAAAAACGAAAAATAGTGCGTGGAGTCCCTCCGCGCGGAAAAGTGAAACTTCGTAATGTGGAAATGAAAATAGTAAGGGGTAGAAATTGCGTTTTTCGTCGCACGTTACAACTGCGAGACGAAATCTACCGACTCACTCTCTTTCTCTCTCCTACTTTCTACCTTTGTATATCTTTCTTTCTCTCTCCCTCTTGCGTTGAAATATTGGACGCTACTCGTTGCTAACGCTCGGGCCGGCTTGTAACAGGTATACTACGCGCATGCGTTCGAGTGCCACGCATTCACTCTCGCTCTGTCTCTTTCTATTCCCTCTCCCCAGGAACGTTGAACGTTTAACGCAACAATACTTTCACACCCCCTCCATGGTGGCGTTAAACGTTTAACACACCTTGTTGGAAGTCGCATTAGAATTTTCACTTGAAAGAAAAAACTATATTTTTCATACGTAGAATGCGCTTCCTAAGTCTTATCTATGAATTTACTTATCTGTAATTCAGTTTAGAGTTGCTTTAAGATTAAGCTATTCACTTCTCATTCTGGGAGAATTTCGAACGAACTTATTAGGATTTAGGAGGGACTGTGTAATCCTCGAACGATGCACATCACGCAATTAAAATCGAACTTCACCTGCTGGTAAATTCGTTTGATAGCTAATTGTGTTTAATGCATCGTTCTCATATTACACCCTGTACTTTACTTTAGATATTTAGAGTCATTAATGATGCAATAAATATCATAGTATTTGTGTCGAATTGCTTATTGTTAATCTAAGTATCATTAGCATTTAAAATAATAGCATCGGCAAAAGTATTGGACTAGATTACATCTCTGTTATAGAACTTGGCGAACATAAGTGATGAACCCATCCAATCAGCAGTCTGTCTTATAGTAACAAAGCAAAGCCAGCTTTCGGAGCTGGTAACGTGGATGTACGCCTAGTGCTGTGCGCCATGAAGATTCTTGTTACTATACCACATAGTTTTAACGTACATTTAATCCATTTCTCAATTGTTACAAGCAAAATTTTTTAATTATCTCCTCAATATATCTTCGATTTTCCTCTTTTCCAACGTTGTTACAATTTGTCTTTTAATTTAAATAGTGCAGACAGATTAATTATGACGCAATACCGGCGGCATGAAATGCCACAATGATAAGTAAGTAGATTCAAATACAAGGCCTAGGAAGCGCACTCTACGTATGAAAAATAAAGTTTTTTTTTTTTAATTTTAAAGTAACATGATACTATCGAATTGTAGTAGCACTACTACATTTAATTGCAGGTGTAATATGAGGACGATGCATCAAACAACATCAGCGAGAAGGTCATAATATTTCTATAGCGAGTGCGCGGAGAGTATATTATTATAAAGAATAAAAAAAACAGTAAAAATCAAATTATTCATAACTTCAATCTATATTGTTAATGATTATTCAAAAATTTAATTTAAAAAAAAATGTAAAATTGTAATATAACTATTTCTAAAATAAAGAATTTAATTGGGAAAAACTTTGATTTTCAGCAATTTTTATATTCCATATAACCGTTAAAGCCATAGAGATACGACAATAGAATTTTATCGAATCAAAATACCATAAGGAATCTAAGAAAAATTCTTAGACTTTCCTTTAATTTTTCTTTGTTTAAACAATAACATTGATATATATTGACTGCCATCTTACACTTTTGTAATCAGGAGATCTGTACCGACTTTAGAAATAAAAAAAAATTAGAACTGTGATCAATTTTTCCAATGAATGCAACAATATGTCCTGCTCTGTAGGCTGTTTTCATGAACAGGGCTTTAATGTATTTTTTAAATTAATTACTATTATATTTTATTATTGCTAAAGGAACTTTGTGTTAAGAATGTATACAACCGAGCAAGTAAAAGAATTATTGACCTTTGACAATCTGAATTTGAGAATTGTGAGTGTAATTTTTACTTTGGTAGTTAAATTACATTATGGCAGTCTACCAACTTAAGAGAAAGCGCTAGTGTTATTGCACATATATAAATTCTATTTTAAAATTGAAATGCGAGTCTAAAAATAGGTTTATTTTATACGCAACATTTTTGTTTGGCTTAGCCATAGTAGGGTGATAAAATATTTTTTAATATACTTTTTGTATATACACTTTCAATAAGAAGTTGTGTTTATATGCTGGTAGAAGATATGCCGAAGCAAAATAAAACGTAAGAAAAACATTAATAAATTAAATATTTCTTAGTGAAATATTTATCCACGTTTTGTCGCCAGGTGTTTAATATTTTACTCTTACTTTTTTTTCAAGATTAACCATGATGAATGGCTTTTTTATGATTATGTATCTTATCACGGATTCTATATTGGGTTTCAAGCAATCCTAACCTATAAAATTAATACTTAATATGTACTTTCAAAAATTTATATATAATATTTTAAATGAGATAGGATAGACAGAAACTGATGTGAAATGTAGGTCTGTTCTAACATTTTATTTTATAATGATGCGACATATACGGATTGATAACATTTAAAATTATTCTCACTATCGACGATAAAAACAAGATAATGCTCAACTCTGGCAGCAAGTTAAAAAGGTTGAGCTACACTGGGTCGGAGGGCTGTTCATTAGAACGGCATCTGTTCAATTTAAAATGAAGATTTTGTGGAAGATATCTACAGTGCTGTGATAGAAAACAGACGAAATTTTAGCATTTGTGCTTTAACAAGTTTACGTCCGTATGTCACACGAGGACTTTGAAAAACATTATTTTCCACTTTGTCCCTTCAAATACGAAGTCCTTTCATAAATCATATGTCAGATTTTTAATACCTTATGCACAATCTCCTATTGTTTTTGGAGTCTAATCCTTAGAAACGATTATTATATATAGTCCGCAGTAAAAAAAAACAATATGCATAATCAAGCGCAAAACTGTTGTCGCAGCATTTATTGATGGATTTTTTAACTGATGAAGATAGCGTTCAAAAAATTAATAATGATCGAAGCGATGTTAAGTATGGATGAAATCAATCTTCTTAACAATGTATTTATATAAAATTACAAATATTTTTATTATGTGACATAATTATGTATTACTTTTAAATGAATAAATATAAATAATTAGAATAAATGTATATACTTGCTTTCAGTATTATAAAAGATGAGTTTATTAATCCTATTTTCAATTCTATAGTGTATATGATAACAGTCGTTCGAAAGGCGTGAACTCAAGTGATGTCTCTGAGCTGTTTATTATTGAGATTGAGGGTGTTGAAAACCGGTGACAGAGGTTTGATGTACCCCAGAGATAGGGGGTCAGTGGTTTGTTTGATTCGGGTTAAAAACTCATCACACAACTCGTTTGTTAATTAGAATCAAACACAGTACGTTCTGACTTGAGGCTAACGCTGGCTGCGTGGCATTTACCTTGAAACATATTTTTGTATATTAATTTTTGTAACTGGTCGATTACTTTTCATTACTTTATTTTAACTTTTTACTGATACATACAATAAATAAATACCTAATGAGATAAATTATCTACCGATAGACACTCAAGTGGTTTCATTGAAGTTTCGTTCTTCGGATTTTGGCTCATGTGATGTGACCACTCATGTCAATGTGACCGCGTGTATACATATAGTAAATGACGGCGGTGGTGTCCTCAGGATACGGCCGCTTCCAGTGGATGCTGCTGGCGGTGTGCGGCGCGGTGTACGCCATATGCGCGCTCAGCACCACCACCCTCAGCTTCGTGCTGCCGGCCGCCGAGTGCGACTTCGAGCTTGAATCCAGCGACAAGGGCAGGCTCACGGCCACGCCGCTCATCGGTGCGTATATCAAATACCGTGTCACGCGACTCGGTTAAGGCTATGTAAAGATTTTCAGACGTGTGTCTAGCAATATTTGTTCTGTCGTTTGGCTGCTGGAATTCCAATGACGAAAAAGTCTGTCGTGAACGTATCACGAGTGAGTATCCAATGACGGTCAGCTCAGATATCGAGGGGTTTAGAAGCCTAAAACTTTAATTTTAATGAATACCCTACATAATATTTTAAATATTGTATTAATGCAGGTGATTTTCTTTCCATATAAACGGTATTTGCATCATAGGAGACTTTAGAGACAAACGATTATGTATTTATATTTCTACTTATGAAAATAAAAATATGTGAATGATTTTTATTGACAAGTAATAAATCGTAAATCCATTCGTAAGAAAATAAAAAAATAATATTCTAAGTTTTCTTTCAAAATTAAGAAGCCATACCTACTTACTTCATCATTCATCATTGCATTATTCGGTACTCTTATATTGTACTAATACATTTTGTAATTCTCGGTCGGCAAGAGTCGCTTTAGAAAATCCTATGCAGATCAAATTGGTGGCATATTAATAAAGGGTGATGTTTTATGCATCCGAAATCGACGCGATTTCGTAAAAAGATTGATGGATATCAGTGAAGCGAGAGAGATATGCAAAGATCGTACCATGTCAAAATCTATAACGCTGCATACCCTTCTGGGAAATAGGCGTGAGTTTATATTATTATTGATTTGCAATTTTTCCAAAAATGTTTAAACCCTATAATGTATATTATCGCACGATTATTTATAAAGAAAAGGCATTGCACTAGTAATTTTAAACTGTATAAAGACAGGCGGTGGGTCGGGGACATCCAATCGAAGCGAAGTTCTTTTCACTTTTTGGTACTAAATTTGGTAATAAACTATATTATAAAATATTTAAAACCTTAGAAATATTTTCATTAAAAAAATTTTGAGATAGTTAATCGTAAATTTTTTTTGCTTAGATATTTTTTTATTTGTGTTCGCAAATAAAATGTTCTAGCACATAATAGTTTTTGAAGTTCTTCAAAACTATTCCGTTATTTGCGAAGTTACATATTAAAAATATTATACAATGATTGCTATTAATATAAAAGTAGTACTAATTGTATTAAATATAACAATGACACTACTTAAAGCTTAAAAAGTAATTAAATACATTAAAAAAAAACAAATACTAGAACAGATTTGAACCCGGACCCCCCATTCGCGCGAATTAATTTTAAACAGCTGAGTTAAATCGTACAACTGATTCTTATTTTTTGCGGCTTAGCTCGTCGCGGCGTATCGTGCGATAATGAATTTTGTTCCAAAATATTTTTATTTTATTCTTATATCAAGAAGTATTTATTTAGTAAATTTGTATATCAAGTATATTGTCAAGGTTGACTAGTGCTATAGGTAGTGCTTGATGTAAGTAACAAAGGGATACTGTATTTAAAAATGGCGAAAACTAATTTTTAGCAATGACATTTAATTAAACATTTGAATAGACTTTCAAAAACTGCACAAAAATCACGAAAGATAATGAATAAAGTTAGACATCGACATATTATTAATTAGTTCCTCCCGGTACTTACCCATTCAATTCATTTGCGCATTTCGTCTTTCCAGGCATGTGCGTGGGTTCGTACTTCTGGGGCAACCTGGCGGACGCCCGCGGCCGCAAGAAGGCGATCATCGGCGCGCTGGTGCTGGACGCGCTGGCCGCCTTCGTGTCCAGCGTCGTGCAATCTTTCCAAGCCTTCCTGGCTTGCAGGTGTGTGACAAAAACCGGGAAACAATTATATAGAATTTCGACAGCGCCTCCAGCGGCCGTTCGATAAAACTTACGAATGCCGTTCGTGAAGGCAAACGATGTAGTAATATTTGCAACTCACATTCGACCCTCTGTTCGGAGGGTGCAGAGGTATCGACGCTCACAGAAGCTGTTTAACTAAAACCACAATTATAGCCTTTTACTGTCATTTAGTTATTCGTTACAGATATGTACTACTCTAATATCATTATTTTAGATTTTTTCATTTAAATAGCGTCGAAGTGCAAATAATGTAAATATTTAATCCTTCTTTTTATTGAATTATCGAACAAGTTTAACGTAGACAAACGAATATGTGTTATTTAGAAATCGATGTATTGTACGGGTTAGTTTTCTTTGATAACAAACTGGAGTAATTAACAAACATGTTGTATGGAAGAAAACTGAGTACCTATATAATATTTAGTGGTCCAGACAAAAGTCTTAAGTACTAAGTCGGCGGGGTTAACTTACTGCAGCTTTACAAGTTCACAGTTTCAAATTGAATTTTTAATAAATGTACTCATTTATGTACTTTCAACGATATGGTAATCTTATTTGGCAATTAGTAAAAATATATATTTAGAAATAAATTGACTATGACGATAAGATAATCGAACAAATCAAGTACAAATATCCACCGTACTATTCCTGTTTCCTTTGCCCTTCATTAGGGATTTATCGTTTTCGAAAAATGCTAACCTTAAACGAAATAAATTAACTTCTAATTTCAGATTTTTCAGTGGCTTCGGAATTATAGGAGCTACTGGGTTGATATTTCCTTATTTCGGTGATTTCCTCTCGCTGCGCCACCGCGACGTGATGCTGTGCCGCCTCGAGGTCTTCTGGACCGTCGGCACCATATTGTTGCCTTGTGAGTGACCCGGCAATTATACATATAATCTGGTAACACTGCTCAGCTCTTTGTCAATAATTATCAAACGGGTGGCTTATTTCAAAAATACATTTCTTATAGAATTAATGTGTTCTATTCGTATTATAAAATAAAACCGGTTACAAACAAAAAAGGTTTGTAACTATTAGAGTTCTGTATTAATATTTGATCAAAACAGATTAATACTGAAGAAGTGAAAAGAATTTTGTGAGTAAACTCCTGTATTTATTAAAAAATGTTATAGCTACTACACTGGCAAAATAAACGTTAATGTCTAAATTTTAAGTTTAGAAACCTATGTGATCGAAGGGGTCATTTTGAATTGTAATACTAAGATTAAAAATCTAAAAGAATTTGAAAATTCTTATATATAATATTTCAAGCAACATCTCACATATTATAGTCATTAAAATGTTTTTTTTTCCTAGGGCTGAATTGGTTTCCCATTAGGCTGATTCATTTCCGCAAAATTTTTTTTCTCGGTGCTCAAGCAAAATATTAATCCACCTATAGAAAAAAAATCTCACCTAGTTTGAACTCTTAATTTCAACTTTAAGTACTTATTATTTAAATTTGAAGTTTTCCCGTCTGACATGCATTTAAAAAAATGTTTTTTTTTCAAATTTCTAATGCTTATCCACTTTTTACAATGTTGTAAATCGGTTTGATGCACCTTATGGGGAATTTCACGCTCTTCCAAATTGCTCTATTGTACTTTTACATAACTCTCACTGGTTCTCCAGTATGAGTCATCAAAGAACAGTTTTTGGACTGAATAGTTCCTTTTTGAATTTTTTTGAGCAAACCGCAAAAAATAGGGGGAAAAAAGCGCAGACTCATAAAAAATTGTGTCTCTGACTAATATTTAATGAATTTATAGCCATTTTTATACCTCAAAACGTAAGAAATTGATAAAAATCATTAGTTAGTACTGAAAGGTCCTGTTTTAAAGGATCAAACTACCTTAAATTGTTATTACTAAATTTTGTGAAAGCATACTTTAAATTTGCATTTTTCTTGTGCCCAGGTCATCGAGAGACAGTACTTAATTTTTTTTGTAAATTTGATTTTCCCCCAAAAAAATCTTATTCGTCTACATATAGAACTCAGTGGTAAAAAAGTTTATGATTCCCCAGGTATAGCATACATGATCATCCCGGATGCCAGGTTCGATTTCTCCACGGAAGTTTTCAAATACAACTCGTGGCGAGTGTTCGTGGCGGCGTGCGGCGTACCCAGCCTGTTGGCGTGCCTGCTGATAACGCCGTTCCCAGAGAGCCCACGGTACCTGCTCCACGCCAACATGGCGGAGAGCGCTCTGCAGGTGCTGCAGAAGATCTTCGTTGTGAACACGCGGCTGCCTGTCAAGGACTTCCCTGTAAGTGATTTCTGTATGAAGAACTAATGTTTTGTGGTAATTAACGTTATATTCCGTTTGGGGTGCTCACAGTGGTATTTGTTGTATGAAACGAAGTGATAGCGTATTATGCGATGTACATAATCGAAATCCGAAGTTGGCCGTTTTTAAGTTTTGCTTATTTTTATGGTTGCACTCGTATTTGGTGATTAGTAGTAAGATAACACTAAAAGTATAGTCAGATTATAGATGTTGGTGCAAGAAATTTCGTATAATTAAATTACTCTCGAAAAATAATGATATTTTTACGTATAAATAACAGAAAAACAGCATGTCTGTTGCATAAAATTTTTGACATGAATCTGAATTGTTTTTTCACGCTAATTTAAAAACATATGCCGTTTCTGTGTAACAGCTCTAGTTTTGCCCCTATGAAGTGACAGGATTTGTCAATAAAAATGCATATAGTTTAATGTTATAAAAATTAATTAAATGTATTTATTCTGAAGTAAATTTTCTTTTATATGATTTTCTCGCGTGAGGTGTGTTAGGAGTACTATTTTGAATGCTCCAACAGTAATCAGCCATCATATTTACGTTCTAGTATTCTTGATATCTTTCCTCCATGGTGCGAATATCCTGATGAAAGCGCTCCCTTTGTTCCTCGCTTAGGTCACCTACATTTTCAGGAAAATTGTCTAGACAGCTGTGAAGGTAGTGAAGCTTCATTTTGGATCCAAGCTGCTGGAAGTGTATCAGCAACTGTTAAACGTGCTGAATGTAGCCATCAGATTTTTTGTTTTCCAAAAAATTTCGCACTAACCAAACAAACTCTTCCCATGCACATTTCTCAATAGCTGTCGTATTGTTGTTGAAATTTCCTGATTGTGAGTCATCTAAAATATGCGCTTTGATTTTCTCACTACTCAATGATGATTGGATGGTTCACGCCAGATCATTAGAGATTTATATTTAAAAAAGGGTCTTTTTTATTTGCCTATAATCTTAAAAACTCAACATAATTTTTACATACTAAACTAGGTATCCAGGGTCTAGCATTCGTCGGCAATGGAAACCGAAAGTAGTCCAAGTATGCTTTTTTTTCACGAAGTCTGACATATTCAAACGGAATTTTTGGAACATTTTTCTACACAAATAACACAAAAACAATCAGGACTGTTTAAACATGACCTCCTCGAGGAAGACATAGTTAAATTTATACAGAAATTAGTTTGGTTACACCGCTAATGATAGAAATTATCAACTATTCATGCAAATTCAATATGGCACCTGTACCGGACTAACCAGAGCTTCTTTAAAAAATCTGAGGGTAGATTCGAAATGACCCAAATTCGTAAACAACAGTAGAAAAATCTCATGCAACAAAAAAAAAATCGATTTTGTTTTTCTGTGTAATTAAATGAAATTGATATGACGAATTGCAAAAAAGGACTTCCGTCCGTTTAAATAGGCGAACTAGAAGTACACACATAGGAAAGAATGGGCCATACAGTTTCAGTCGTTGTTTTCAAACGCAAGCGAATACAGAACATATCATATATGTCTTTTTAATAGGAGTCAGGTATTATCTGATGGCAACCATGTTTGTTTATTATTACGTGAGGTTTTGAGAAATTAATCAGTAAATATACAACACTAGGGTTCGCCGGAAGCTCCATCAGCACGAGCATTGAATAGATTCCTCCTTCTTCCGGTCAAAGAGCTCGCTCTTAATTATGTTGCCGATCACGCTTCCGTCGCGGCCTCGCTTGTGACTCTAATCCCGGTGTCATTCTTTCTTTCGAACCCTGCTTCCGGTTCTGATCGTAATAAGCTAATTATTCCGATTTCGGTCTCGGTCTTCCAACTCCAATCCCGGTTCCATGTTAAAAAGTGTAACGACTGATTCGCTGAGTTCTAATGTTGTTGATTATTAGTATACCAAATTTTAATCCATTGATTAACGATTCGAATTCGGTTACAATATACAATAAAAATGTGAATTTTACTGCAATTTTAAAATATAAACGAACATTTCAGATAGAATCCATGATCAGCGCAGGCGTAGGCGACGAAGAAGAAGTAGTGTCGGCTGATAATAATGCCAATGAGAGTAAAGTACCGCTTACGTGGAAGCAGAGATGGGACGCGTTCTGGGTGCGGAAGAAGATGCTCACCACGCCGCCTTACATTGGTCTCTTAGTCCTGTGCTGTTTCGTGGACTTTGGACTTATGTTCAGGTTTGTTATAGATCAGTTAAAAAAAAAATCTCTGCCACAACTAGAATTGACTTTGGAAACAGGGCGAAAAAATAGAAATAAATAAAAATAAGGACACGCGTGTGTATGTTCCCGTACAACGGAAGCTGAGCTTCTTACACTTTTTAATGAAAAATAACTAATGGTAACTTTAAATTTATTTCTAAATGAATAACTTTTTATTTTAATAATAAAATATTCGGGAGTAAGCGCTTTCTATATAGATTGTTACGTAGTAAAAATATAAAGGTAGAACACGTTTGAGCATATTATATGGTAATATATCCTTATATGACGCTATGAATGCTATAAGATGCTGATAGAGAATTAGAATCAAAATTCGTAACTCATGTAAAGACAGCGAATGAACTATAGAAGAAACTCGCAGTGTTAACGCCATCGAATAAGAACTAGGAAAGGAGAGAGCGTGCATAAGTAAACTGTAGGAGACAGATGTGCTACAGAGTGATGTGATGATTAATATTTATATTTTTTGCATTCCATATCGAATTAAAAAAAAGAAGTTTTATGTGTATACAAGAACAGAGTATCTAAACATCTTTGATTATCTTTATTGCGTCTGTCTTCTTTCTCATCACACAATAATGTCTTGTTCGAAATTAGTCATAGTTAGTGAGTTCTTGTACCTAATTGCAATAATTCCATAATCACAGTAATATGTAAGTTCATAATCAGTGACGTTCCTATACCTGGTTGCAATAATTCCATAACCATAATATGTAATGTTCTCGTTGCAGTTACTACACCCTGATGATGTGGTTTCCGGACCTTTTCGATAGATTCGGCCATTTCGCGTTGATTTACCCGAATGAGTCCGCCGGCGTCTGCGAGGTCACCGCTAACCTCACCGCCTACATGGTAAACAATTATTGCACGCAATATAAAAAAGTGATACTTAGAGTTCTAGAACTATCTGTATAATGTCTTTCTCGGATTACACGATTTTAACGATTTTAATGGAAAAATTCATTTTTTTTTTATTGCCCATTTTCTAAAATAATAACTGAAATATGAATTCATACTGTGCAACGCAGTGTTGCTCCTAAAGCATGCCGGACTCATCGAACGGCATCCCTCCATTCCGCGCTGATCCTCCAAAGCTTCTTCCTCTTGGCATCAGAGTGAAAGAAGCGGCCTGGTTGTATAAGGTGGAGCACAGTAAAGACTTTGGAAGCACTCTTTTCGACTGGGAGCTCGAGAAACCCGTATATTTCGGCGAGTTAATTCATCCTTCGCACGTGTCCAAAATTGGATTTAACAGTGATAAGGAACTGGACTCTCATACCTTGGATCGTCTCGCCATAGTCCGGCCGCACATTTACACCGACGGTAGCCATATAAAAGGTAAAGTGGATACATTACTGACGGAATGGCGAAACGGAGAAGACAGTTGGTACGCGACACTCCAACTCGATCCCTTCTATACTGTCTTTCAGACGTAGATGGTCGCGCTCCAAAGAGCGATATGGAGGTTGAAAAAAGATAAAGACGGGTTGGTCTTGGTGTAGTGAATCCAGGTCTTCCTTGGAGGTATTGACCGGTCCGAAAACCTAACACTCTCTAGCTCATAAAGCTAGGCGCGACCTCTCTAAGATCGTTGTGGAGGGTAGTACTCTCGTCGTATTGGGCCTGTTACCCTGCGAAAATACAGTATGTTCTGGACGTACTCGAGGAATAAGATATGTTTATTCGGGAGCGCGCGGTACTGGAAGCGGAAATGAACGTCCGGGTTGCGAGGCAGAACTTCCCGCAAATTATGGAAAACGAAAAGGATATTTTTTATGCCGTTGTAGAGCGTAATAGATAAATGCAGGAAATTGAATAATTGAGGAAATTAAAGAAATTAAAAATGTAAAAAGAAAAGTCAAGTAACGACAAAAGTATTAATTGGAAAATAAAATGTAGACTTAAAGATAATAATGCGTAATTGGAAAATAAGTTCAAAGATGGTAGGGCAAAATTGTATGTAAAATTAAGATTGTTAATTTATGTTACAGTTGTAACATAAATTTACAATATAAGTTAAATAAAGTTAATGTAGATATAAAAACTATGATATAAAATTAAGGATAATAGGATAAGATACATAAGTCAGATAAAATTAAAAAATAAACAAATACACTATGTAAAATAAAAAAAATCCCTACCATCCCAATGAACAATAGGAAGTACGAACCTGACGAAGGAATGCGATACATTCATGAGGGCCGTAATCAACACGCTATGGAAGCAGAATAAAGAGAAATGTTTTAAAATTCACACATGTCTGCAAATAAAGTCAACATTGTGTCTATCGATTGTCTAAATACGATACCTAAATACGTTTGTGTTTTTACATAAAGTACAAGTCCTTGAATATTACAACATGAATCCTAGTAGTTTCAAAAAAAAAAAATGGAAAACCGTTGGCTCTGTAAATCAATTCCCAAATTTTTTGTTCGAGCTCTGAGACCTAGAAAACCTACATAGATATATATATATACATATAATACATTAAAACTGGCAGTGAATATACTCTTATACAATCTTAAATGATGATATTTTCATGTGTTTCAGTCAGAGGACGGTGCAGAAAGCGCGGCGTGCAGTTCGACGGTCCACGACCGGGTGTACGTGAACACGCTAGTGGTCGCGCTGAGCTGCCTGCCGGTCGCCATCTGGGTCGGCCTGACCATCAACCTCATCGGGAAGAAATTGATGCTGAGTGCGTGCTGAGTTTGAGTTCACATCATCAGTCATCGAATCTTGAGTTCAATTACTGATGACCATGCAAATTTGAACTCGAAAATATCATTATTTCATAATTCGTATATTACAAAAAACTGTGGTTTTTAATTTTTATTTATAATAAATCTATAGGATTTATTCGCTAAATTATAGAAAATATCAAAAATGTTTCGTTAAATTTAGATGTCTTATATAGTACAATTATAACGCCGTCTTGCACATCTAACAAAATAAGAGCATGGAATCTTTTATGGATTTCATTGCGTTCTTAATCCTATTTTTATTATTTTGACTTCTTGTCTCTATACCTAGATGTTTTTAATATTACACCAGCTTTCCACCCACTGCTTCGTCGGTGTAGACGTAGAATAAATTCCTTTATCTTTTTAATCGATAGATTTCGTCATCCATCCCGATTCTGATGTTTAATTCGTTTCCGATTCCGGTCACGTTATCGATTCTAATCTCGATCCCATACTCGACTCCGGGTCAATCGCGATCTCTCTCTCGATTCTGCTCTATGTCCCGCTTTCAATTGTAATTTCGTTACCGGTCACAGTTTTGATTTTGACGAAGTCGAATTAAGCCCCAATATCAAACATATGTAAGCTATATTAATCAGCAGTTTTTTAAAAGTGAAAGAATTATGAAAATCGGTAAAACGAATATGGGGATGAAATCGGAAAAATATTAATAACCTGTTTTATTTAGGGACAATATAACTTTTTTGAGGGGCCAAATTTTTAGAATCAGTTCAGTAGTTTTGTTCAATAGTACAAATAAAGAAAGGAAATTGGGGACAAATTGTAGTTTCTTTTTCAGATGCCTTTACATTCGCACGTGCATGTCGCTTTAGTTTCAACTTAATCGGATGAGCGATGCACGAATGCATGCAGGGATCGATGCAGACATGTATTACATTAAAAATCAAATTACCCTTAGAATCAGTGATACTATAGATGGATGGATTTACTTTCGATTTCTTTCAGTACTCATGCTGATGAGCTCCGGTCTGGCGGTTCTGGGCCTGAACTTGGTGCGTTCTGCTCTGCACAACCTGATCCTGTCTTGTGTCTTCGAAGCCATCGTCAGCTGCACCGAAGCGGTGCTGTTCTGCGTCATCTGCGAAATATTTCCCACGAAAGTAGCGTAAGTTGTGAATCTTAGTTAAAACAAATTTGTATACGAGTTAAGTGTTACATATATTTGTCTATCTTTCAGTAAGATAGATTTTTTTTATAATTGAATAAATCGGAAATCAAAGAAATCCAGTTATATATTTCTATTTTTCAAATCGGACCAAGCAGAGGTCCGACTTTTATGTATAAAGTTTCGTACCCATTCCTATCACAAAAAAATAAAGTACAAAAAACCAACTATACAAATTTGTATTAAATAAGTGAAGAATAGAGTATACGATAATATTTTAAATAAAAGGTTACAAAATTTTGGTATGGGGTCTCAGAAAATATAAAAATAATTTATAATGGCTTTAACCTTTTAATGGTCAAAAAATCGATTTAAGATATATTTCTAAGTATCGAAGTGGCGAAATTTATCATTAAAAAAACATTTCAATAATTATCGCGTGCGAATGCAAATATAAAAAGTATGTAAATATGAAAATCTGAATATTGTACACAAAGCAAAATATTAAATTAACATTATTTTTTCGAAAATCTTTACCTATCAATTCAATTTCCGTCGGTTCTAATTAGGCAATTTTCTTATAAGATCAATTACACGTGTTATTTATACTATTATTGTAATTATGAATTTAACTCTGCCTGTCACGTTTTCATAACTAAGTAGGTGAATTGATTTTGTGAAATGTATACTATTCGTTTCGCTAGTCTTTTTGTATTACTTTTTTCATTCAAAATAGTTTAACCGATTTTAATGAAGTTTAATTTTTTCCAAACAAATTAATCAAATTATCACTGCTCAATGTTTAATAACAATGCCAAAAAGTGTAGGGCGCCTTGTCGAAACTAATCAAGAGCATATGGTTCTTAATTATTCCATTCTTTATTCCATATGTAGGCAACAACTGGCTCGGGGACCGCATCCGGCTCGCTGTAAGATTTGATTCGGCTCGAGAGACATTTTGAAAAACCCAATAAAAAAATATTACACTATTTACGCAATACTCATACATACTCACGGAATGAAGTGAGCGAGCAAGTCGAGTGGCGGCGATTATCAAAGAATGAGGCGGCAAACATCAAAGCCTTTGATGTTGGCTGCTGCTCTGGCTGCGCAACAAAAGACTATTGCTTCTCAATCGTTCTACTTTAGACGATTTTAGATTATTCCTTCATTTTGGCTATATAAGTGGGTGGATGGTCCGAACTTTAATTCAGTTCTATTTGAGCTACCGAGGTGATAATTTTGACAAGCGATATCCTAACGAACTGCTGGTGCCGTCAATTTGCTTTGTGACTTTGTGTGCATATTGAGTGCTTATCAATTTTATTTTGTTATTAAATTTATTGAATAAAAAGTAAACTAAAATTATGTCTAGTGGAAAGAAACGAAAAGTAGATGCAGAGGGTCGCCAGTTTCAACAAAAATGGACTGAAGAATTCTTTTTTATCTTGCACAATGGTAAGCCTATTTGTTTGATGTGTAATGAATTCATTTTAGTGATGAATGAAGTAAATACAGAGGCATTACTCAACTAAACATCCCATGCTGTACTCACTGACAGGACAAATAAGAAAAGCAAAATCCAGAACTTTATCGCGAATTTGGAAAAGTAGCAGCAACAGAGAACACAATTTGATAATGTTGTGACAACTAGTTTTATAATTAGTTCTAAACTGGCATATATTATAAACTATTTGCTGAAGGAGTATTTATCAAGGAGTGTATGTTAAAACTTTGCAGTATTTTGTGTCCTGAAAAGAAACGTCGGACAACAGTTCAAGACGAACTGTTGTCCGACGTATACAAATGATGGCTAATGATTTAAAAACAACATTGACTGACTTTGTGGCTGGTTTTGAATTATTTTCCATAGCATTAAACTAGAGCACCGATTTGTCTGACGCAGCCCACATGGCTATATCTATTCGAGGTGTTGATAAAGAGTTCACTGTTACTAAAGAATTGCTTGCTTTATAGTCGATATAAGGAACCACTACAGGGAGAGGTTATTTTTAATGAATTTCAAAAGGTATTCACAAGTTTGGACTTGCTATGGTCAAAATAAGTTGGAATATGCACAGATGGTGTACCTTTTATAGTCGGCTTACGTAAAGGTTTCATCGGAATTCTGAATGAAAAAGCAGCCGAATTAAATGTGCAAAAAGATGATTTGATTTGATAGTCCTTGATTGCATTATCCACCAACAGAACTTGTGCTCTAAGTCCATTCGACTCCAGAATGTTATGAATGTGGTAGAAAAAACCATCAATTTCATTCGATCCCGAGAGCTTAACCATCGTCAGTTCAAGGCGTTTTTGGATGAAATATCAGCCGAATACAATGACGTAACGTATTTTTGTGAAGTCAGATGGCTAAGCAAAGAGAAAATGCTGAAACGGTGTTACGAGCTTAGAAATGAGATAGCACATAATCATACACAAATAAAAAATAATCCACTATCTGAATCGAGTGACCCAAAATGGATATTTCTGGTCGACCTTACAGGTTTTTGAATGATTTCAATTTGAAATCTTCAAAAACAAGGACAGTTAATAAATTATTTGTATAGCCATTTGAAAGCGTTTCAGAACAAAATTCGCTTGTAGGAGGCACAGATACTGTCTGGTAAGTTACTATTTCAACGCGCTCTGTGCGTATGAAAATATTGCTTATGCTCAATACACAGAAGAACTCAAGTTACTGTCGGAGCAACTGTCGAACAAATTTAGCGATTTCTAAAACATGGAAGATTGTTTCAATGTATTAGCTACTCCAACAAAAAATAATGTACAGAATGCTCCAATATACTTGTAAATGGAGTTGATCGATATTCAAGAAAAGTCACTCCTAAAATGTAAATTTAAAGACGTGTAGTGCGATTTTTACAAAAAATACCTAGAAGACCATTTTTCGCAGCTTAGAAAATTCGCAAGAAGATTAATTTGTGCGTTTGGAAGTACTTACAAATGCAAACAGTTCTTTTCAATGATGAAAGTTTACGAATCAAAACATCGTACAAGGCTGACTGACGATAATTTGAGAAGTACTTTACGTCTTTGTATCAGTGGAATTAATCCAAACATCGATGGATTTGTTTCCCAAATTCAAGTATTCGGTGTCGCTATTTAACTTTGGTAGTTTATAGTAATTCCAAATTTTACGATTTAATTATAATGTTGTACCTATTTCTTTTATTTCTTTTTCTTATTTTATTAAACTGTATTATAATAACAGTGTCGTCGTATTATTTCAAGTCTGATATCTATCGCTAACAATTAAGAACACTACTTTAAAATGCACTACATTTGAACACGACCCGCGAACGTATTTGCACACTAAAGTTTGGCCCACAATATGTCAAAGGTTGGCCATACTTACTCTATGCCATGGCCAGTAATAAATTATTGAAAATAAGAAGCGACAAGTTAAGTAAAGGCATACATTGATTATGTTTAACTAAAATTTATGTTTTGTATTTAATTGCAACTATGTCATGCAATATTGCAAAATATTGTCATGAGTAAAATGCGTACATGGTAAGAAATGTTTTAATTAGTTTATTTTCTTATATCCTTTCAATTATCGATATTTTTGGTGTGTTACTGACAAAAGCGTTTTATTTATATCTTTAAAAGTATAACTTATTTTTACTGTTAACCCATAAAATAACTATGACATATTACATAGCTAAATATTTAGTTGGTTCATTTAACTTTCTTTTTTAAATAAATTTACTCTGAGGCTTGTAATGTTATTAAATTACATTCGCCATATTATATTAAGTATAAATGAGATACACATGATATTTTTCATAGGCAGGCGTTTTAATTTGACAGTGCTATGTAAATGTCGTCTTTAATGGGTAAATTCCAAATGAACTCGTAGTCGGTAATTATCCAACTATATTGGACTCTTCAGAACAAATTAAACGACACCAAATTCTATGGGTTTACTAGCAGCGACTGAAGAAAGTACTATCCAAGGTAACCTGTTATAAGGTTAACTTGATGGTATCAAATTATTGTATTGTCATTCGGATTACCTGTAACTGTTTAGATTCAATTCGATACGATAATGTGTGTGTGAAACAAGGGATATGTTTCGCTGATAGATCATACCATGTGGAAATCTGTAGTCTCTGCTTACCCTTCTGGGAAAAAAGTCTGAGTTTATACCATTATTATTAAATAAGAATTTCTTTTTGACCTAAAATGTCTGTGCGTTGTCTGTTAATAAAAAGGTCCCGAATATTCTTTTCTTCTTTCTCAACTTCGATCTCTTATTTTCGAGATCAGACTACGGAATATTTGACCGATCAGGTCCACTGTCAAATCAATATCATTGGAATACTCGACTCTTCTGGGGAATAGGCGTGAGCTAATATTATTTATATTATCATTAGTTAATTATAACGATTTAGGTAGGCTACAAACGTATACAATTACTTGTATGAATTTGTAGTCTGCTTAGATCATCATGGATCATTATCACCGCGGCCTCAAATGACTAGTAAAAATTTATAGTCAACATTAGAGTCTTACCTGTTTTCAATCTTTAGTCTGCTTTTTACGCAATCAACTTTAATATAATATTTGATTATAGATAAAAATGGAAACTTCATTTCACTAGTTTAAATTATGTCAACATTAATGGTATATTAATGTTCTGAGCCGTTGATCCGTAAATAAATTATGAGGTAGATAAAATTTCTTATCTGCCCGAAGTATTCAACGTAGCATGGTAATGTTATCAATTACGAAAAATTTTCCAATTAACAGATTTTTAAACACAGTATATATGACACGATAATACTATGAATAAAAGGATGAATTTAAAAAAAAAAACCGAAATTTTTTCGTAACAAGGACTGTCTTCTTATTCTATCCTTCTACAAATTCTAGAAGAAATATACGATCTCGCAAAATCAAATATTGTTACACGCTATTCGCTTCACCTGTATAAAACTAACAAACTTTAAATAAGTGGACAAATCTAGGAAATCGATTTTAATCTTCTTTTAATTGTGAATCTGCAAATGTACGTAATATGGATGACAGTAGGTACATTAATTTGCTATCATTAAGATGATTTGATCACGGACTTAGAGGTAGCTATTGGAACATTTCAATGGTTGTATTTATCTCGTTTGTTTTGCCAAGTTCAAAATATTACACTCGGTGATGAGGATCTGATCACGGAGCCGGAGGGTGAAAAGTGGAATCCTCCAATGATTACTGGTAAACCCTTCGTTTCAGTCGTTTTCAACTGCTTTTTGATTACTTTTCTTGGAGAAGTATTTACTTTTAATTTCTTTTCAACGAAGAGCCTCACGCTTTTTGGCATAGTCATTGAATATCATGAAGTGCCAAGTTTTTTAATTGCAAATTCTCTATTCAACAATAATGTGTATTTTGGTCCTTAACACACAATCAAAATAAAAATTTTTGTAACACAAGAGTTCAATAAAGTTCAGGGCTTAACAAAAGAGTGTTACTTTATTAAAGAACAAAATAAATACTGCTTCATATTCATTAAGTCAAATTCATTTATATAAGTAAATTGATGACAGCCGATCATGTTTATTCATCATTATCAACAAAGTCGCCATTAGTGTTAACTTTGAATATATCCGATGTTTCGGATAATGTGCAACTACTGTTCGCTGCTTTGAAGGTCTAATATTTAATTATATTGCTTGTTTCTGCAATCTCATAAATTGTCATCAGATTATAGAAACGTGGAAATACATTAGTATTTAGAAGCTCAGATAATAATCATGTTGTTGACTGTTAAGTACATTTATATAAAACCTGGGTTTTTCTTTACGTGGGAAAATAATAAACATTCCACTTTATTATTACACTTCAATTATACATATACCCAGTGGATTTTATCATTCATCATTTCGCAAATATTCATAATCTCCTTCTGTTTTAGAACAACTTTGCCAAAGAAATCATTGTCATTGAAGTAGCCGTTTCTGAGAAAAATATCTTAGAACATCTACATGCCCGACTAAACCACAATCGCAGTATGCTTTTAATATACACGATATTACAAGCAAACTGCGATTGAAGTTTACAAAAACAACGCACGATGCCCGCAGCGCCACCGCGATGGCTGTGACGGTGATGTGCGGCCGCGTCGGCGCCATCGTCGGCAACGTGGTGTTCGGCGCGCTCGTGGACCTGCACTGCGTCGTGCCCATATATATTTTCGGCACGCTGCTCATCTGTGAGTACTCCTTCTGCTCGTTACTCATACTTCGTACATACCGACTGCCCGATTGGCGCAGTCGGTAGTGACCATACTTGCTGGGCTGAGGGCGTGGATTCGATTCTCACAATAGACAAATATTTATTTTTTTGATTAAAAATTAATGTTTGTCTTTAGTCTGGGTATTTCTACGTATTATATCAATTATCTGGTATTCATAGTATAAGCCTCATTGCTTAATTTGGAACCACATGGTACTGCGACTAAGTCCGAAAATATTATAATTATTATTGATTTAATTAAATCTAATGTTAGCCGAATATTATAGGTAATTACATGAGTTCTATTATCAATAGCATAATAATTCTGAAAAGTGGTATTTCAATTAATTAACGGATGAAGATATAGTTTTTCTAATGCCGGATCTTAAGAACAGTTCAGGCGGTAAAAGCAGGAAGGTGACAGAGAGCTTCAGTAACAAAACTAAAATTGTCGTTAAGTCGTATCGTGTTCCAAATGTGAACTTCGTACATACTTTCTTGCATAGTTCTACTCGTACAGCCGATTGCCTATCATCGGAGCGTCTCCTGGGGGGTGGACGAAAACCACCAGTGTGGTGTCCTGTGCCATCTTGTGCGTGACGCGTATAGCGGATGCTCTCTGTTCACGGTTTACGACGTGGGTATAAGCTTGTGCTAGGCGTGAAATGGTCCGGATGGTTGACGATTACGCAGTTGAACTAGGATTTGAAAATGTTATAACATGTAATGGATTGTATTAAATTATATTTCCTAAACCGATTTTAGTGTAATGATGCAAACAGCATTTGTAAACTATTCCAGGTTCACTTGGATTCTTAACTCGATTTTATCATGAGAATTTTTAAGAAACTTTATATAAATTATGTATTAATAGAACGATTTCCGCTTAGCAAGTTTCATTTAAAAATAGTATGTTTTATTAACGTTGGTGTTTAGCAGTATTTGTGATTCCGAAAACAAATCTATGTATCCAGAAAGATTTCATATAAAACACAAATAAGTTAATTATTCTAGCAGTAAGAAATGAATGAAGGTTGAGGTTTTATTTCAGTAAAGCGTTAGTGAAATGAAAGGAAAGTGAGGCCTTATTCATTTTATCATAGAAGCCATAGAATATTCTTCAATTTAATTTGAGCTTAGTGACTTATAATACAAATGTAATTTACTAAGCGCTGTAGAATGAGCGGTAGCCTGCGCGCAGAAATAATAGAGGATTTATAATCAGTCGTCATTTATTAGATTTACTTATCATTTATAATTCAAAGTAAGGATATTTAAGAAAAATTGAAACTAGTCTATTCCACTATCATGTTTTTTGTTTTTTTCAGCGAGCGGCTTGTTAGTCATAATTTTGCCCAAGAGCACGCCGCCGGCGCGGCCGGAGTGACGTGCCCCGTACTATATGTATTGTATTAGATTTATATTGTTTTATTTTTATATTGAATAATAAATTATAATTCGCTACACAAAACTGCCTTGTGTTTTTTTTCTTTTTCCGCTTTGCTCATACTTGCAAACCTCGATTGTAAATTGTTGGACATGTAAGTCCAACGCGAATTTTACATTATATTTTTTGTGTTGTACATTATAATAAACTACTATGTTAACATACTGTTATATTATATTAAATACAAAAGCATTCAATGTTACATTCTTCTGCAGTAGGGGGTTTAAACAATGAACTTATGGAACTGCTGGAATCCTTTTCACTGATTGCCCGTCACTCGTCAATGCACTGGCTGCTAAGAGAAAAAAGGAGTCCGAAAGCCGAAATTTCCGTATATATCTCCGTAAGTGACGGTGTGTAGAGAAGTAGTTTGTTGTAAACGGAGTCATAAACATGTCGCTGTCAGTTGCAGACAAACTTATGTTATATTAGTGTTAATGTATCATCGTGCTTTGTAAACAAAACAATAAACAACAATTTTCCAGAATATTTTAATCAATAAAAAAAGTGTGTGTGTATTAGTGTACACACGTAAGACGTGAAACTTCTTTATGACATCATTTTTCGAAAAATGATCCACTATTTACAACTTCACAGAAATTGTTTAAATAAAGCTAGATTTAATAAAGTTTATGCAAAAGGCTTTTATTATCATATACATGGATAAAAAAATAATACAATTATTTCATCTTTCTGCTACTAAGATTATAGCATTTCATTAATTATAATAGAATTATTATTATTATTGTTATCGTTATTATATATTTTTGTAATTAATGGCTTAACTCACTGATATTTACAATCAAAAACTAAGGTTAACCTGAAATAACCTTAAAAAAAAAAGTGTGTGTGTATTAGTGTACACACCTAAGAAGTGAAACTTCTTTATGACATCATTTTTCGAAAAATGATTTACTATTTACAACTTCACAGAAATTGGTTGAATAAAGCTAAATTAGATAGAGTTTATGCAAAAGGCTTTTATTATCATAGACATGGATACAAATAACTTTATAAAATTTTTTTCACTAATCACTTAATTGAAATATTATTTTTCACGTCACTACTGAGTTTCAGAAATAGAAATGTTCAGAGTTTCATGTAGAAGACTTGGTAAAGGTATATGTACCTAGAAGGGTGATAGGTAAAACTTTTCAATTAATGCGATGTTATAAAGGGCCATATAGAATTGTAGGAAAATTATCGAACGCTACATATAAAATCGAGTCACTCAATGAAAGAATGTGAGATATAGTTCACGTATGTCGGTTGAAAAGGTTTCAACTTGGATAATAGGAAAATGTAATATATACAAGCTGTGAATAGATCTAGGGTGTTGACAGAAAGTATATGTGACAGGTGGCCTTAGTAACAATTATGTTTATGCCACGATGACATTAATAACATTGAATAAATATGGCGCGTAACGGAAAAATGTTACCCAGTAATAAAGATGGCGCGTAACAGATAAAGATGGCGCGTAACAGAAAAACGTTACATTGCTATAAAATTTCTTCCATACGCCGATAAAGAAGTTTCACTTCAAAAACTCTTCGATAGTAGAAATAGTTACGTTTACGTTTTTGACTCAAATAAACGGAATTTTATTTTGTTATTAATTGGCAAAAAGAACTATTCTGCTTATTATTTATTTATATCACATGTGTATTTTGCTATAGTAATGTAACTACTGTTTTGCTCACACATACATGATATATAATAATTACTGTGTCCAGTCTTTGTTACAGCAAGTTTATATTTATTTTGACGTATAAAAATTGAACATTGTTTGTTTGTTTTATTTCCACATTAAAGCATCTTAACCAATCAATTTTAAATTTTGCACAGTCATAGTACCTATGATTATATCATAAACAGAATACAAAAAAGTGTGTCTGTTTGTTTTTCATTAACGAAAATCGGCTTATCGGATGAATGGGACCGGAAATGGATTGGTGTCTGAAATCGGATCGAGTCAAGGTCGAGAGCAAAATGATGTTCAAATACCACACCGATGAAAAATAAAACAATCCTCCATTTATACCGATCCCGTTATAGCCTCAAAAGACGATGGAATTCATTTCATATCCACGCTGACTCTTGGACGAAGCCTTTTAATCTCACCGCAATCGACTAGCAAAATTGCGATAGACGTGCAAAAGCGAGCAGTGAAATAAGACATTATAAAACTCTACTACAGGATGTCTTCGATATGTATAATGTTCGTGTGCGAGTGATCTATGTGCTGTAGCAGTGCCTAGATATTGCGTCGTGGCGTTGTACCCCGCTTAGTATCGGGTCGAGCGTCAACATTCCGTCCACGTTTAAGAGAATTTAAGAGTGGAACCCGAATTGACCTGTTGTATGTCAATTTACAATGTATTCGCACGAAAACTGACGCGCGCGCCTGGCAGTTTGCTCAACCGTATGAATAAGCCAAATGGCGTTTGCGTCTAGATTTTTGCAATCGATACAGAAAAGGCAAAAATGTTTTCTATAAAAGAAATATCATATCGCCAACTTAATTCGTTGTGGTCCTCGTCACACTATTGTACTGATAGGTATACCAAGAAATAATTCACGAAACCGAGTTGTTCAATGCAATTCGCCTGGTTAGCTATAACGGTCGATAGTGCCTTCCATTAATTACTATGCAATGAAAACTGAGCTGAAGATTCAGAATTATCTTTATCAGTTTCCATAAAATATAGCTAAAATTCATTTTCAGAGATATTTTGTTTCCTAAATGTAACATGAAATCGCTGGAAAATAAATGTAATAGAAATTCTATTGAATTGCATATAAATAATTCATTTTATTCTATATAATTTACTTTTGTTCTGTTCATTTCTAAGAGCCAACTTCGATAATAAATGTACCAAATTGTCTTGTAGCGATAACTTATAACTCGCGATGTAAAATACATTTTTACTAATTGGACCAATTAAAGTGAGGATATATTAAATAATCGAAATGCCGCTTGTATCAGTGAACAAACCTCGCTTCATCTGATAACGTACACGTTTGATGTTTACCATATAATCCAGTGCAAACTTTTGGTGTCTCTGATACAAAACGTAAGGCGCGTCGATGACTAACTAAGAGCACGCTGACGTTAGGGGCGTCAAAGGGTGAATAGTAGCGGCACACCCGCCCGCCGCCGCAAATGACCCGTCGTCTTATACGCGATGTAATATTTTGCGACTAATTGTACATGGTCCATACACAGTTAACTTCACAGACGCTAAAAACTTTGCGTCACACTTTACTCTTCCTTTCCATATTCTGAGTCGAAAACAGCTTCCAACATATGCTGATATATAATATAAATCATAGTAAAAAAATTGGAACTGATTATCTAATGATGACCAATTCATTTTTAGAACAAAGTTCTTTAGCGCGGCATGCGGTAGGAGTTGATTGGTAGAAATCGAAACGTAACGAATAAGCGTTACACTCCTTCCAAGCAACTTTCTCTGTCTGCTCTCTCCTTTTAAATAATTAGTTAATTCGTTTGTTTATAAAAATCCCTATTTTATATAAAATCTTTAATAATTGAATGTCTCTCCGTAAAATATTAAATGAAACTCTTTGAATTCATTCCTTACTTTTTTTAATTACCCTCAAACGTTGTTAACTTATTTCATTGTGCCCGTTATTTAACACAATATATAGCGAAAGGAACTTCGTTCCAACCGGGTGTCCCGCGACACCCCTTGTCTTATGTTACAGTTATAATCTTCTCATATGCATAAAATGTAGGTATTTGACTGGTTTTGCGTGTTTATTGCACACCAAGCATTGCGTCAATTTTTTTTATTATTTATAGAGTTAGGGTCTGTTAGCAAACACACACACACACACATGTATGTATGTGGGTGTGTGCGCGCTCACGTTTGTGTGTGTGTGTGTGTGTGTGTGTATCCGTACAATAAAAACCTAGATAAGCAAATAGATTTAATGTCTTCAATATTCTTCTATTTTTTACCCTGGGAACTAGTGGACAATTAATGGTATGAGTTATATATAATAAATATGAAATGTTATGTACGCGCAGCGGAAAGTAAATACGAGTAGTCAGATTGGCGTCTTCAAATTAAGATAACAGATTCACCGAAACAAAACAGTACACGGAGAGAGTCTGCACTTAACTGACTTGTTAGCCCCGTCAAAAAGTATTATTAATGTTTTTTTTTTATACACATGCTGTTCGTGTATCAGCAATGATAAAATTGTTGTGATTTCATTATGTCAATATATTTTAATGCAAGGAGCGATACGACTTGTATATAGTTAAACATAAAAATTAAAATAGTTACATCAATTTTTGCCGAAATGGTGCTTATCAAAGAAATTGATAGAAAACCAGTAGATCTGACCAGTAAAAGCGAAAAGTGTCATGCTTACGAAGAAGCACTCGACTTAGCCGGTAGGTGATTGCTATTCTTTTTTATTATGGTGTGCGAATATATTCTAATAATTATTGCTTTCATGATAAAGAATAAACACGTGTATTTTTAACTCTAATTCATAAGATATAATTTACATTTTGAAAGAGGTGTGTAAAGATAATAAACCATGGGAGAGTTGCGGTTTCTGCGTAGCCCTCTAGAAAATAACATTTGTCGATGTTCAGTTCCATGGCCGTGGAGTATTTAAGTAGTTTTTATTCCGATCGAATAAAAGTGATTTTTTATAACTAATATCACATTAATTAAAATTAATCAGACCCTATATGTTGAAGGTTGCGCAAGAGTTGAGCAACTCCAAGAGTTTGTATACTTGGGTAATGTATTTATAAATGATAGTAGACGACAGACGATAAAGATATTGAAAAAAGAGTAAATGCGGGAAATGAAGCAAATAGGGGTTTTCTTCATATTACGAATAGTGAAGCCTCACACAAGCGCGTTTTACTATTTATAATGGAGGCCTAGTCCAAACGCTTAACGTGGCAGTGGAAGTAAGATATAGTATGAGAAAAATGAAAGTTGTATTAATGCGTGATGGTGCGACTCCTGTGGTCTTTATGTGGAGTCTCTTCAAGATATAGGAGCAGTGATGTCAGAGAGCGTTATGGATTGAAAGATGTAGTGACTGAGTAGAAAAAAGTATGCTGCGGTGGTTTAGCTGCTGAAAATCTTTTGCCGATAAAATTGTCGGCATATTAAAAAATGGCCAAATTTTAAACATTTGGGACCCAAGAGCTTGCATGAAATAATTTAAGGATGACAGTCAAGCAAGACATCGATATACAAAAATGGTACTAAGTGGAAATTTGTGGTTTCTGTTTATCCCTCTGGGAAATATGTGGATAATACTTTATATGAAATAAGTATATAATCAGGTACAGGACGGTACAACCTATGGTTACTGATTGCGACGAGCGTGGTGACGATATCTATGGGGCTGGACATGTTCGGGTTCAGTGTGGTGGTTGCCGGCTGTACCTGCGACTTCCAGTTGACCCTGACGCAGAAGGGCATCCTCACGTCCATGCCTTTTGCTGGTAAGTTCAGTTTATGGTTCATTACAATTATATCATAGCAGATTTTACATTGATTTGTTTTGACAGAAGCCAATAAATATCTCACTGGCTAATAAATGTACTGTATAACAATGTGTTTCACTAAAGTAGGTATTTGTTTTCAGCTTATCCTATCGATTCTGTCTATACAATTAATGATTACAAAAATAGCTATTTTTATTAAAAAATAATTAAGTAAAATTTACGATTATGAAGTAATGAAGTAAAACCCTATGGTAGCTATGGGGTTTTTTAAATTTTAAAATGTAGTGGCGTAGCGTTTTAAATTGTTTTGAGTCCATCGTTAGGATTGAAAATATTGTAAGTTTTGTGAAAAACGTTACACTTTAAAAAAAATTAGAAAATATTACTTTGAAGTCCAAAATATATACATGTATATTTTTAGTATTTAGTTGAATGAGTTCGAAAATGTATGAAAAAATATCGTCCAAGATCTGATTTGGATACAAGGTCGACGGCTTATCGTTCTCCTCGAGTTACGGAGCATAAGGTTTATTACTATTTGACTTAAAATTATTTTTAAATTAAAAAAGTCATTGGCCAGTTCTTCCATGGACAGGATTCGTACCCGGAAACTTTTGGTTCGAGGACAACTGTCTTTGACACTTGGTAATTATCGCTGTAAATAGAATAATTTACCTCAACTAGAAGAAGAATCGCTTTTCAATGATATTTAAATGTTGTGAGCTACAGTTTGCAGCATCATCTATAGGTGTACATTTATAGGCTATTGCATTGAGGTTTTGACTAAATAAAGGTGAGGTTTTGACTAAATAAAGGTCATGCACACGACGGAAAATGAACAGAACTGCTTTTAAAAATAATTAAATCAAATTTCATAATAACAGTAGTATGTAAGTTAATTTTTAGCATTTTAAAATCATTTCACGACAGCATGCCATTTGCGTTAATAATTAACTTCTGGAGTTCCTAGACGTTACGTACGACTCTAAAATACATGTTCAATAACATTTTCTTCTTTTAATGATTTCTTAAGCTTTATTGACTTCCTCGTAGAATACAGTTATAATTGTACAGGTAAAAAAGACTTCAAAAAGTAAGCTAAAATTTACTCCTTTTAATATTTATAAGTAATCGCTACATATTATAAATATATTATATCTATAGTGCATCTTTTATAATGAGCTATTAATGATAACTCTATTTTGTAGAAGTTAGTCACTGATTCTGAGGATTGGCTTGAAGAGAAAAAATTTTAAGCGAATAAATTGTATAGATCTAATTAGTGTGAAATTAAAATTCCAGAAAATAATAAATAAATGAAAACATTCAAACCCACAGGAGCTATCACGATGGCGTACCCCTGGGGGTATTTCTCGGATACCCGCGGCAGACGTAATTGCCTACTGGTGGCCATGACGGTGAGCTGCGCGTGCGCAGTGCTATGCAGCTTTTCACCTAATTGGATCGTCATGGCGGTTTTGAAAATGATCGGGACCAGTTTGTAAGTATCATAACTGTAGTACTGTGTAAAACGTGTAATGTATTTTTTTTGTTTTATCTGTTTTAACATAATTTGCGAGATGGCTAATGCATATAGGCATTATTCGGTGGAAGTGTGCACTAGGGATCGCCTGTCTGCTATGACTTGTAGTCAAGAGCAAGCTTAGAATATTCAGGAACAGGTAACAAACTATTAAAATTTATTTATCGACATACAGCCCAAGTGGACTTTTATTCTAGAATTTCTCATGTTTCAAGTGTGGACTTCAGAGATGGTAGTTGGTATAAAATAATGAATATTGCCATAATGTTAGTGTTGATAAATTAAGAATATTTTATTCTGTTATCCTATTCATTCGAATACTCTGTATTTCATAATTCAGTGCTTTTTTTGTTTTCAGTTTTTTAATAATTAAAATATCAATACAACGCAAGTTTATAATTAAGCTGAAGTAATGCATGAACAGTCTGTCGAATAATGGCAATTTATTAGTCAATATTTAGTGCAAGTAGTATATAAATAGCAATAAGAAAATCGTAAAATGACTGATTGGCTCATAACAATAAAGAAAAACATAAAAACAGCTTTGTTTTTATTTTATTTAAAACACTAAGGCAGCATTATTATGTATTTACCACTTGTTTAGAAAACAGTTTTCTTTCAAGAAGAACGAAGAAGAGACTTTTGGGTAGTAACAATTTCAAAATTATTCATATATAACCATACTTAAATATACAAATATTGTAGAAATAAATTCAATCTGGTTATGCTTATAGATGAATGCCTTTTAAAAATCTGCAAATTTTTCAATACCATTATTTATTAAGTTTTATTTAACGGTGAACTTGAACTAATATATCTACAGGGATCATATAGAATATGCGCACACAGAATCTTTTAAATGATTTGTCACTTTACGTAGGGCAGTGACAGATTAACAGAGTTTATTTTTACTTTTAATACTAAATTTATACCGATTACTAATTTTTTCATTTTTTCTAAATTTTTTCTTATATAGTATTAGAAATTGATATATAAACTGAGATGCCAGAATTAAGATTTCGAATTTCCTGAAATTCACCTGCAAAATGTACTCGGTATTTTCTTTGTAATCGCCTGAGCAGCCAGCACAAGATTCTAAGAATATCAGCTACATGTCCTTCGCAAGTCAGGTTGGAAAAACTAAGGTCCAAGGTTAAGAATATAGAAGCCTTAACTTTAGAATAAAATTATTGTGGCTGGTGTAAAAACCGTGGCATAAACATAAATACAATAAATATTGATTTACTACTAGACAAAAAAAAAGAAAAGCGACGATTTTGTCAGACTCGTTAATTAGAAGTACCACGTATTGTTAATTTTTAGGGTTTCATACCTCAATAGGAAAAAACGGAATCCTTATAGGACTACTTTATTGTCCGTTTGTCTGTCAAGACCCTTTTTCTAAAGAACGCGTAAATATATCAAGCTGAAATTCACATTAAATACTCAAGTCTATTGTACCTTGGATCTGTGAAAAAATCAAACTTCTAAGCCAACGCAATCAAAAGATACAGCCGTTTATGCCGCAAATTTTCGACACTCGCAAGGGAATCAAAACCTACATGGTACTTCCCGTGATCTCAGAATCATTTTGAAATTTGGTACGAAGCAACGTTTCATAGCATATATGAAGGAAAAATTGCGAAAATCTTAATTTTTAGTTACATCGCATATTTTTTTAATAATTATAAACTTATTTCCATTTTTTTCATAAACCCGTAGAAGTATTAAGTTGTAATTCGTATCAAATACTCAGGTCTTTGATACGAAGACCTGAGTAGTTGATACGAATTTTTATTACAGCTTTTAAACTGTAAAAAAAATTATAAACACATTTTTTGTTACCGTATTGACCGCGACTTATCTCTGTGTATGGGAAGAGGACAATATTTTATCGCGTATGCACGTCGCAATCTTAAGGATGCCGTGAGAGATGGATCATGTAAAAGATATTGTTTAAATAATCCAGACACTGCAAACGGCCCTTGTGAATGCTTTTGAGATGTTTAATGTCAGAGTGATAACTGTATATAGGTCACCACAATGTCAAATTAATGTTGCAATAGAATGCATAAATACAACAATAATTGTATTTATGTTCTCGTCTGATTATTGTGGGAGACTTCAATATCGATTTTAGAATGAATCCCTAAAATGGAATTTCCACATATTTTTCATCCATAAACATGTTTTAGTTAATGAACACTAGCATTACAAGAAGTAGTACAACTATAGATAAGGTTTTTTCGAACTTTAATGCTTCAATTAATACCTTTTTCAGTCACCATTTATAAGTCTGATTCAAATTTAATACTTAATTAGTATTTTTGAACCAGATTTCTAAATAGTGACTAAAAAACTTTGTAAATAAATAACTTTGATAAAAGAATTTTTGTAAGACTTGTAGGTATTTGAGTTATATTATAATATAAACCAATATGTGTTAATATAAGATACAGGATTACTGAAACGATAAAGAGACCTTTGTCTTAAATTTACACTCCCCCAGCTTTACACATTGTAATGTTATGGATTTCATTTTCCAATAAAAATACCATAACTATGACTCGATTGTCGTGATGGGTGAACTTTTACTTATATACCTACAGGTTTGTACGGAACCCTCGGTGCGCGTTCCGACTCGCACTAGGCCGGTTTTTTTTATTAAACTAGTATTGTATAGAAACATGACAAAGACGGACAAAGAGAGCTTATAAGGCACAGGCTCGACCACACTAGTGGTACTGTTGATACTCCGAGGACTGTTGTCACCTTTGGGCTGGAGCAGCTCAATACCAACTCCTGTCTCTAGGTCGTATCAGCGTTGAGTGTTTCGAATAGTCGCCGACTCTCAACATCCCGTCTGGTCTTATGATGAAATGTAGCATCTTTGTGCATGACTTTTCCCGTACATTGTGGGGAGTGCTCTAACTATTAAACCGCTGCTGAACTATTCAACCTTATTCCTGTTGCAGAATTCCGTTATTGTTTTGCTGTCCATCATTGTTCATGCTGAAACACCATCACCATCAGATTGATGGTTGGTTTTCTATCACTGTACTCGTACGGAAAAATAATGGAATGATCTATTATCAATGGTGTACGCATTCAATCGCGTCAAGCAGGTCCTTAAGAAAGAAACGTATTCCTTTTAAAAGACCGGCAACGCATTAGGGACTCCTTCGGGTTGCGGTTGTACTTGGGCTGTGGTCATCATTTACTTTTCACTAGCTCGCATTCTTAATTGCTCCTTAAAATGCTATAAAAAGAAATAAGTTATTTATAAGTCTATAGAAATACATGTTGTCTCGTGTATTAGCCGGGCGCACCCTTATACCCCTCACGTGTTGGACACGTAACGATTATTCTTAGATTGCTATGGATGGGTGGGTTTTGACTGACCTTCATATCAGGTAGTGTGCATTGCTAGTTACATCTTACGATTTGAACGGCCCGTTATTACTAGTTTCATAAACTATAAACTAACTCCTATTTCATAGAAGAGCAAGAGGGTACCACAAATTTTCACAAGGTTACGATTTTTGCAAATTTTTTGCTTTGCTGATTTATGTATTATATGTATATATTTACAAATACCAAAGTATATACGTGTTATATCAACTATCTGGTACCCATAGTACAAGTATCGTTGTTTAATTTGGGATCAAATGTTGATGTATTAATGTCCGAAGATATTATTATTATTTTAATAAACCATTTCCTACAGGCCAGTTTGTTTCGGATGTTTAACGTTTGGCCCTTCTTTAATGTACTACTAATTTGATCTGCATAGGATCTTCTAGGATGATCCTTGCTGACGCGTTTATTACATATTCGCTCTATAGAATTATTTTGTCAGTGTACTTCCATTTACCCTTGTCAGATGGCCAAATCACAGTGACATATCTTTTAATATTGTGATCATCACATTTTCTTTCAAAGTACTCCGTTCTTTGACATCACCTACTCTATTTTATAAAGACACTCCACACATACTAAACTGAGATCTATTGATCTATTTATTTATAAACAGAAATTTATCTATTGATTTTACTAATCTACTTTCATATTACTTCTGCCATACCTAACATTTCACTACCGTTTCAAATTTTTACATCATTACAAAATATGTATTGGGAGATTATACCAACTGATAATATAAATTGTGAACATTCTTTTCTTTCTCATGACATTAATCATTTTGATAGCAGTACCTTTTATTTAAAAAAAAAACCACGTTTTTTTGCATCAACCACAAACAGACCTTTTTCCGTATGAGAATAGTCTTCGACCATTAATTAACCAGGCAAACGCGTATGTGTGGCTTGAATAAAACCGAAAAGTAAACCGATACGACTTTTAATGGAGAATTTACTTTTTACTTACCTTATCCCTTGTTCTTTCTTTTGAATTTGAGCCAATATGTTTAAGCCCTTTTTAATCTCAAAGCGTAAAGACCATGGTGCTTTGATAATGCTGTTTAGGTTTAATCGTTTGTTTTTCTTCTATATTAGTCATTGTGTCTAGTGTGTATTACCTTATATTGTTTTCCTAGATGTATATCTAAATATATTTTTTTATTATTATATTTCAAATTTTACGTTCTACTTTTGAATAGCGCGAATAATTTCAATTTATTACAGTCTCATTAACTTCTTAGGGGCAAATAATGAATTACATAAAGTACTCCAACCTGTCATTCAGTTAAAAAATTAATATTTTCAGAATACAACGGATTATGAAGGTATCAACTAATAACAAATGTATCATTTTCATTTTTTCTAGGATTCTGACAGATTTTCTAGGAATTTCTTGGAATGTATTTTCGAGTAATCTTTGTACAAAGAAGTTTATTTGGTAAATATGAGTATTATGGAAGGTGAGTGAGAAATGATTAGAAAAGAACGTAATAAATAAATAAAACATGTACACAACGTTATAACATTGCAGTGTTAAGTTGCAATGTTCTAAAACATTCGTTGATTTCTTTCTTCTTTCTGTTGTCTGAGATGAAATTCAGTAATTTTTTAAGCCGTTTTTCAGATTTTGTCGAAATTACTTTCTAAAAAATTCCTAGAAAATCTGTCAGAATCCAATCTGTATATATTCTTTGTACAGTTTAGTAGGTAAGGAACCTGAGCTTTTTATAAACGATATGATTTATGAAAATATCCGTTTTCCTTTTGACATATTTTTCTTATTGAGAAAACGAGGAAAAACAAAATGTGGAGTGTTAGAGAGAGGAAGAAAATACGAGGTCAAAGGCAGTAAAAGCAAAATTTGAAAAAGCCCATTTACAAATTAATCTTTGGATTGCACCTCTTGGATGCATCATTTCTTTTACAAAGATCATTAACTGATGATGCAACAGAACAAGACAAAGGCACTGTTCAAGACATCGTTCAAAACTATTCTAGGTCAGATCGATTTACACAAGTAGGCGACACGCACGTCCGCAAAGATGTTATCAGAACATGAGTATTGATACTTTTGCCGATTAGCGAATTTGGACTAAGCGTCAGAATCAACATCAAACAAAACAACAACAATCAAACAAAAACCGTCAGTTTGAAATAAATTTTGAACATCAGTTAGTTTTCCCAAGGGCGGGTGGAACAGAGCATACTCCGCGAATTAGAGTAACTAGTTGAGCGTGGTAAAATACTTTTTTCCAAAAGACGAAAGACCTCAAACGGTTACCTACTATTAATAAATTTGTAAATTATTTTATAAAAACATCAATCAGTCCTTCTAAAATATGTTCAAACACCTGAATAAAACTGCAAACTATTAGAAGAAATTATGTAGTTAGACAAAATGATTGTAGAATTGAAATAATCATCTAGCTGTTACAATTTGAACATTATCCAATATCTGAGAAGTACTAAGGGCGATTAGGGCACATTCTTTTAAAGATAGTCCTGATAATTAGATACCCTTACCCTAATAGATTGCTACACTCAGTTTCGACAAAGTACTACAGTTAAGGCTATATAAAAAGGAAACACAAGTCTGATACCTAAAATAATAGAAGTAGATACCAAGTATTTACTAGATATCACAACTTTTAGAGAATTTTTTTCCCTTCTAATTTTAGTATGAAATTGTTGGATGGAATTTATATAAAAAATGGGACCATTTAAATTTGCATCTTAGATTAACAGTAAGTTAAACGTTTTAGTTGCAGTGCAGTGCAGTCGATAACGTACTCGCTGCTGGGCGAGTGCACCCCGAGGAGGGTGCGCGGCGCCTATATGATGGTCATGACCGCGTCGCTCATGTCCACAACTTGGCTTTATTTTGGTTGGTATAAATCAACTTGTTTACACCTCTTTGTGTGTATTTATTTATCCACATTTCAATATTAAATTATTACATGTACTTCCTTTCGTTTTTTAATCTAACCTCTAAAAATGCTATCTTTATAAAATTTTAACAAGACACTGTTGATATTATTATAAAATTGTGTTTCAATTAATTATAGACAAAATGAAAATTATCACTAAGGTGAAACATCAGTGGCAAAATATTTGTCTTGATGGTATTCATACCTTTTAACATGATTTTAGTCAAAAATAAATATTACATTAATTTTGTTACGAAATAACTCTATCGGGGGTTTGAGGACGAAGACGGAAGATAGGATGAATAGAGTGAAGAAGCAGAAAGGCACATGGTATATATTATATTCAGCAATACTGAGATACAGAATAGCACTATGGAACTACTTTAATACTTTCAAATAATTGCATTGACCAAGTGGACGCACTGAGCGTCAAAGAAAAACTGACTCGCCAGCGCTGGAATTTTGATTTATATGCCCCTCAGGAGTTGCTTGAAATAGTTTCTAAGTTTAAAGAAGACTATATAAATTATTGAAAAAACTAAATATGTAAACATGTTACATAATATGTGCAGAATTTACTGTTATTCTTTGTGTTACTCTGAAATATTCTAATCTGTGAAAATGCATTAAAAACATAAATAGCTTTCACGCTTTTCGAGATATAAAGCGTAGGTTATTATTTTGTAATATTTTTTTTAGGGCAGCCATTCCACCATTGAATCATTTCGCTTATGAGCGTAGTTTACAACAATATTGTTTAGAAAGTTAAATTATTTTTATAGTTTTTTTTCGTAACAAACATCGCACAAAAATTGACAGGAATTTCAATAGATTTTATTTGAAATTACTAAAATGTTCAGATCTGGCATATTGATGTAACAATCAATTTTATAATAACTTTGTACATCAATTCACATAACGTAAATAAAGAGTGGTTTTTTCATTCATATCTATGTCCGGTTTGCATCAGATGGTTCTTTATTAATACCTCTTTAAAGAAGTATCTATGGGCATATATGCAAAGTTTCATACGTGTGGCCCATTTTTCAAAACACATTTGCCAGTCTGCATCAGCACCTCTTTAACCGCCTAATTAAAAGTATATAAATTTAAAGTTATTATTTATGATTTATCATGTCGGTCATGTTTATTAGCTCGCTTTGCTTGGAAAAAGGGAGTGGCAAGAAGGAGAGACGAGAGGAATAGAAAAAGGGAGCAATTAAGGGAGGGGAGCTTGTGACGGTTAAGGGAGAGGAAGTTGGTGCCTGAAAAAATGGCTGAGTGTTGAGGGGAGTAGTACGGGGGAAAGGTTGGAAGGGCGTCATGGCGGGTCAAGGGAGGGAGAAAGTGAGAAAAGTGAATTGAAAAGTGAAAAAGGAAAAATATGAAAACGTTATAATAACGTAAAAAAGCGGACAAGTGCGCGTGCAGACGTTTCGATAAATATATTTTTTACCATGTACTTTTAAAAGAATGTAGGCATGATATTGATCGATTTACCATGATATTTTAAGATCATAGACTTCTAATTGGTTTTCTTGTTAGCTACAAGTAATGCATTTTTTCTGAATTTTTTTCAAAGTAATAGGCTAAGTAGCGGCGTAAAGGGAAATGATTAATTAGCTGCAATAGACGTATACATAGACAGACATATGAATAATTCTGTATGGGCTTCTTTTTAGTTTTCATTTGCATAGATCGACCCTTAAAATTAGTAAGAATTGTTTCATAATTCGTAATTTATTCATTTGTAAAACAAAGGAAACACGAACCAAAATCACCTGACCGATTATGTTGTATAGTAATTATACAAAATTATAGAAATGTTGGTAGCGATGTTGGATATTTATTTGTGGTCGAATCACACATAAATGGTTGAACAGATTTGGATGAAATGTAGCACACGGAATGTCTAAATTATTCTGGGTAAAGTTTTAATCTGAAACAATTTAGAAGAAACCGGTACCGTTATCGACAAAGGGTTTGAGCTTAGAATTGAGATGGGATCGGTGTCGGAAGCGATATCGGGACCGAGATTGAAGCTGGATTAGAACTACTGTTGAAAACAACAAACATAGATCGGAGTCGAGAACAGAGAAAGTGCAAGTGTTGGTAATGATTTATAAGATAAATGTAAATCTGACTGTTGGTCCTGTCATTTAGTAGGTTTTTTTAGATTTATGGCTTTTCATCTTTACTATGAACCTATATCTTTTACTATTCCACTAAAATTTCTTACAATTCACTTGTGGTAGTATTATTACGTCCATAGTCCATCAAGCATATTGTGAGTTTTTTAATATATATTGTAATTAAACATAACGATGTTGTTATAATGGGTTTTTATTACCCCACTTCTGAGACGTACTCCTCATAATCATTTTATTTCAGATAAAGACGCTTGCACCTTGAACTTATCACGCTGGTCTCATTTGAGTTGTAGATTGTTAACTGTTTTGTGTCAATGTATTGGACCGATAACTTATTAAAGCATTTCGAAGGGTTAATATGGAAGCTACGACATCGTTCATGAACTACCGCAATCCCAGAGAAGTCACCAATCTTTCTGGCCTCTGAAAGCTATAGGATATCTGATGAAGAGGGGAATGGGCTGAAAATAGGTTATAAGGATGTAACCGTAACTCTCACTCACTGGAAGAAAATAAATAGCGAAAGCTGCTATTTCAAGTCTCAATTTTGAGAAAGTGTGGTATGTAGCCGGTAGGGTCAGCCCATTTTCTTGTTTCAGCCGAGTCGCCCACAGTGTCACTCTATCACCGTAAGTTTAAAACTTATTATTCAATTCATTTGTGGTTATATACGACTCGAAGCCAGTAGTTGTTTCGAAAGCAAGTAATAGTATTTGTTTTATTCGATTATTTTACTCGTCGATCTACGTCTTTATTAAGTAAGTACGCGTTTTTTTACGTCTCAAATCAAAATCAAAAGCTTTTATTCTTGTACTTACTTTAACATAAAAGAGTTTGTGTGTGCCTACAACTTATTTAATTTAACTACTATATTATCAGCTATCTTAACTAACTGATATAAATATTAATATAGCCTTTTATTCATATTCACTTAATGTTATCAATAATCTGGTACAAACAAATATTATCAAATAAAACATGCACACATATTATAGTCTCCTCCTCCTCCATTCTAATCTTTCTTGGGCTACTCTGTTCCATATCACTATTGCCACCCTTCTAATGTTATCATTCCACCTTCTCTTTGGCCTGCCTCTCTTACTTTTACCTTTCCTAGGATACCATCTTGTCATTTTCTTTTCAGTTTTTCAGTCTGTCCGATTTTTGGATATTTCGCATACACCTTTCTATAGCACTTTGACAGGTTGAGAGTTTGCTTGTCACTTTTTGAGTTAATTTCGATGATTGTCAGCTTTACATAAGGACGGGTATTATGCAGGTGTTAAATAGTTTCCTTTTGATGCTTATGAAAAGGTTTTTGTCATTCATAGCCTCTTTTATGCTGCAATATTTTTTCCAGCCGTGAGTAATTTTTCTCTCCACTTCTTTACGCAAAGGTTCATTTTGAGTTATGAATTGTTCCAGATAGATGTATTCATCAGTGTTCTCACTCTCCAGTTATTATCACTCTCGTCTTTTCTGGATTCAGTTTTAGCCCTACTTTTTCACTTTCCAACGCAAGATCTATCATTTTATTGAATGTTTCTGGTGTTTTGGCGATAATCACTATATCATCCACGAATCTTATATGCGTTAGCGATGTACCATGCACATTGATTCCGAGGTCTTCCCAATTGAGTCGTAGAAAGATAGATTCTAGTAACGCCGAAAGCAGTTTTGGAGATAGAGGGCCTCCTTGTTTGACGTCTTTTTTTACTTTGAATGGACTACTTTTCTTTATTCATTGGATTTTAATTGTACTATTACTGTACACGTTCCTTATTAGTCGAATGTATTCCTGTTCCGCTAATGTTTCGCATATATTTTTATGAAGTAACGAGTCAAATGTTTTGCTGTAGTCGATAAATGCAGTATGTGAGATGGTATTCGTGATATTTTTCTAGAACTTGACGTACTACATGAATGTGGTCAATCACCGAGTAGTCTTTACAAAATTCAGCCTTTTCGGTGGGTTGCTGCTCATCTAGTGATCTTTCAATACGTTTTAGAATGATTTTAGGGAATATCTTATAAATGTTGGACATTAGACTAATAGGGCGATAGTTTCCGATTTCATGTTTATCTCCTTTTTTTATATAGTAGGATAATGTTAGATTCTATTCATTGCCGGGGATTTATGTTGGTGTAAACACCAACAATGATGTACTAAAGTACATCATTAAACATCTCTGTAGTGTCTGGTATTAAGACTACTTTGCATTGTCTCAGGATTTCGTTACCGTCAGAGCCTGGAGTTTTGTCTACTCTTTGGGTATCTATAGCTTTCTTGACTTCAGACTGAAGAATGCTGGGAATGTTTGAGACTTCAATCAAATTGGTTTATTCTTCTGCTCTGCTATTTCCGTATAGATTTTTCCAATAGAATGTTTCTAACATGTTTACTCTGTTATGTTTCCATTGTCCACTATCGCTTTTTATTTTAAAAATCCAATCCATTAAATTCTTTAATTCTTTGCATGCCTGTTTTACTTATATATTCTTCTAAAATTTCCATTGTGCTTTGTTTCCTATCTACTCTTATGTGCACTTTCTTTGATTTATTTATTAATTTCTGTTATATGTTTTCTTTTGCCTTGAGCATCTGTTGAATTCATTAGATAATCTCTTTATTCTAAGAGATTTATGGTATTTGTAGATAATCATTTTTTTGATTCGGTTTTATTATTTGCATTTGTTTGTCTCTGAGTTTTAATTGTCTTCTCAATTCAGTTGTATTTTTCTTGTGTTTCTAATTCTTTTATGTTGGATTTGAAGTCATTGAATTTGTCTCTTAAAGGAATTGTTATTTGTTCTAACTAGTATTTTCCGACATTTGTGTTTCTTAGGTTTCGTTTTGGTTTGGACATTTTTGGTTGCTTTGATATCAGTTCTGCTCTAATTAGTTTATGGTTGGTATTAAAGTTTAATTTTTGGATTACTGTAAAGTTAGGAAAGTAGCTGTTTCTATTAGTCATAATAAAGTCAGTTTGGTTTTTTATTGTCAGGTGAGATTCATATCCATATATTTTTCTTCTTTTTTATGAACACAGTATTTAAAAGATTAGGTTTTTTTCTGAATTGATCCATCTATGTCCTTTATCATATGTTTTTTAATAATAAATCCAACCCCATATTGGCTCGTGTTCTCGCTTACATGGTAAAGTATGTAATCTGGATATTATATGATATTTTCACCCATCCTTCTTATTTCTTTCAGATCAGAACTGCGATGTACAATTTAGGTGTTTAATATTTATGACATTTGATATCGGTTATTGTTGGAGGGTTGTGGTCTCATTCCCCCATGAGGACCAGTCGGCTTGGGAGAGTTATAATTATTAGTACTAACCAATATACTAATTCTTAAATATTATAGTATTTTTAATATGAGCAAACGGTAGTTAATCTGGTGCAACTTGTCTTCCGACAAATGCCTCCTCTGAAGATTATCTAAAGATCTACGAAAAAAAGATAAGATGGTAAACACCATTTCTACGTCTATCTGTTTTTTAATCAAAATGCATTTCTTATACATAATTATTAATAGAAGAATACGTTTACCCAGGTTGCCAATTATAATATAGTCACAAGTGCTTTTCATTAAAATCTTATTAATTATTTTTTTAAGTAATATTGATCACTTGTCTTCAAGATAAATTGTAATTTATTACAAAGTGAAATATATAAAGAATTTTTATTTTTCTTTTGGCCAGAATTGCTTGGCAACGAGGTGGTAACAATAGATGAATATGAATATATAGGTGGTAACGAGCCAAATTATAATATAATATGATCTTGAAAATATGATTTTGATCAATAAACTGATGAACGTAGAAATCTTATAGTCGTATTTTGCACCAATTGGTAATTTAAGGCTAGAGAAAACAACCGCAATAACGATCAATAGTTAGAAATTATTAAGATTTTAGAAACTAACGTAAAATAATTCAGAAGCAAAATGCAATAGCGATCAGTAGTCGAAGATTGAAGATAGAGACAAAGGTTAGTTGTCTTTTATGTTGTTTTCATTAATTAAATTAATGTTGAAAGGGGAGAACAATCAGAGATAAAGATAGAGTGGAAGTAACAATAGACAACATTTTTGAAGATCAAGAGGTACATTAAAAAGCAGAAAGTAGAAAGATTGTTATGGTATTACATTCGTAGTAGAAACACCGATGACGCAAGTTGAAATCGTGCATGATCAATTTATTGCATTCTTTCAAATACAATAATTAAGTTCTAATACAGATGAAAAGCAATTTAATTAGTTATTTTGTTGAGAAGCAATAGATATACATTTACTACATTGACATCTTGACCACTTGGTCATTTAATTATTATTATTTAATTGCAGTTCTGAGCTTCGTTCTGAAGTTAAACTTCGTCCATGATCTAGGCATTTGGGGAATAACCTTCAGACCTTGGAGGTTGTTGGCTTTGATTATGGCTACACCATTAGGTCTTGGAGCGTTATGTTTGAGTTTCTGCTTCGAGAGCCCCAAGTTTTTAGCCAACCAAGGCCGAACCGAAGATGCAGTTAGAATATTGCGAAAGATACATGCAATAAACTATGGAAATGAAGAAGGATATTCGGTTAGTTCTTTAACGATTTCAAATAGATACATTGATTGTTTAATTTACATACTTTTCTAAAAATATTGATACAAATATTATATTAATAATATCAAACGTAATACTTACAGAAAACACTTTCTTCTATTGATTTATTCGTTGTTAATAAAAAAAAATATTATATTATATATTATAAAGTAGAAATGTACACTTAAAGTAATGAGATATAGCAAATTTTCACGCTTTTGAAAACCATTCAATTAATATATTGTAAGCCTTCAAATTTTTTACGTTGCGCTATTGAAAATTAATTCAGGTATCGTAGGCACCAATTGCCTGAACTTACGATAAAATAAAATTTTGACGTAGTTTCACACACTTTTTAATTGTATTTCTATTCGGTTCTAATTTATGTTTATATATGGCGATACACCATGAAAATGAAGTGTGACGAAAATTACATACACATTTATATTATTAACTACTGCCTCTCAACTATTGATTCTATTTCTTTGTCATGGAACCTCTTCCATATACGATGTCTATTGTAATGCAAAGTTCAAAAGCTAAATTACGCAAAACGTGTCATTCTGCACTGCTTCAGTGTTATTCTGTAAGCTTTATTTTGACTGTGCGTTCTCACTGGCGTTCACCAGTCAACTTAACTGAATCGTCGCTAAATTCTTCCACCTCTATTCAAAAAATGAAACTCCTGAAAGATTCGTTTTTCTCATTTCTGAGACAAGTCATACGTTGCCGAACTGGTGGGATTCAATACATGTGAAACCGTTATTAACTCAGTCCGCATTCATGTTTACTAACACTAGTTATGCTCAAACCAGAATTGTAATAAATTAAATATATATTTGACGACGTGTGACTAATGATTAATGTGGCGTATATGATAAGCGTGGTGCTGAAAACCAATCATCGATTCCACATTCTGACACAAAACATTAACAAGTAATAGTAAAATTAGGCATCTTTCAAAAATAGGCCTTCGCCTTTCATGCATTTAATTATTGGGTGATCAAAAAATGTCGTGAGCATCACAATATATGGATTTGTCCGTGTCAATTTGAAAATCATGAACTTCCCCATGTTCAAACGATACACGTTTTTAGATATACGATACCTTAGTACGGTTGTACTTTTATTCAAAACTATCTTCTTACACATGCGCCTTTCCGTTAAGAAGGTAAGTTTATGCTATTTTTCGCTCTTGTAAAATATTCCTCTAGTCGGTCACACAGCTTGTTGCTGCTGTGAAGCGCCGCATACTTAGAGTTCTCGTCGCATTTGTAGCCTCAATATTAGTTCATTTATTATTCAATAACTTTTTCGTATGCTCTTACTTTCCGCTTATTTTTTTAAAGTTCATTAAAAATCTTCAAAATATCTCTTTATATTTTCGAAAATATCTCTCTAATTGAAATAAAATTGTTGAAGGTTAAAAGCTTGCACCTGGAAGAAGAAAATAATGCCACTCCGCGAGGCCAAGAACCCATTCTGGCATCTATTTGGAACCAAACTGTGCCTCTGTTCAAACCCCCGTTGCTGTGGAAGACACTGCAACTGTATTATTTGACAGCGGTTATTTATAGTTCGTGAGTTTTTTTTATAGCATTTTAGAGGAGCAAACTGTCTTGTGTGCCATCAGCGGTGGAAATCGCTGCCCAAGAACACTAGCGATAGGAGAGTTACCGGTGGGTTGACGACCTCTTAGGTAGAAATAGGATGTCTGATGAAGAGGGGATTGAAGGAGAGGGAGTAAGGTGATGAAGGAGCGAGTGGACCACCGGAACTCTCACTTATTATGTGAAATACAACAGCGAAAGTATTCTAATACAGTGATTATTCATTCACTGAATTGTATTTCAATAGTAAATAAGTCACATTTATTAAGATGTTAAAATATTAAATAACAAAAAAAAACACACCGGAGTATGAATCCAAGGATTTTCTGGGCTTGGGTTAGTTATAAAAAAGCATTGATGGGGATTTTTGTGTTAGGTGTTTATGCTCCAGATATTTTCAAACTGACCGAGTAGCAGGAAAAATTTTGGGCTATATTAGGTACGTTCAAGCAAAATACTATAGAGATGAAAGAATTATCATCTTGATGATTTTAATGGCTAATTGGAAACGAAAAAAACATTAATAATTCGAATGTGAAATATATATAATGTTTTAGCGACTCACATTTATATATAAAATAATAAAAGCGCAGGATTAGCACCCCTGCTAAATATGTCTTGACTTCTCTCGAAATATGTGGATGTAGTTGTTTGTGTTGGTGGAATATTTTAAAAATATCCACATATTTGTATATTTTTGTCCAATGTGACACGTTTACAACCTTTTTTATCATAATTAAGGACAATATGTTTATGACTTTATTTAGAATAATAGACGATTTTTGATCTGTTGCTCGAAAAAATATGTGTAGTGGTTTCATAGCGTATTTTCTTGTCACAGTATAGTTGAATATATACTATTCGTTTCTTTATGCTTACTTATCTTTCTATCTCAATTCTTAAGACCCAGTAGTGGTAGTTCGTGACATTTGATGTTAAAAATGAGGCTAAGACATCGAAAGGCGAGTAAAAAGGAAGGGTAAGGGGATCACAATGCGGTTCATCAGTTGGATGAAAAAGAGTTGAGGGTGGGGCTGTAGCTCTTGTTGCACCAAAGATGTTTTACGAAGAGCAAGCACATATATAGATGGATAAAAGTGATAATATCATACAGTTGGCTTGGAAACTTATAAAGTTATAAGTGGAAAGTCATAACTTAAATCAAAATATGTTTAAATAGCCCAAATTATTAAAAATTCCTTTGTAATTTAATTTGTAAATATAAATTGTAATTTAATATAATAATTAAATACGTTAACTGTATCGCTTTTCCACAGCAACAACAGTTTCGTGATGTGGTACCCGTTCATCACAAATGCGTTCTTCGTGTCTTACGGGCGCGGAGTGACCGAGATCAACGGGCTCTGTCAGCTGATCACCGCTGGAATAAGTCCTTCTAGTTCATCCGATAATAGCACTACTGCAGCCGTTAGTGTATCTAACTTTATGTACTATACTGCTTTGGAAGTTTTACCATTTCTATTTTATTGTTACAAGATATATGTCACAAGCTATCATCACTCACGTCGATCGTCACTTGTTTGCAACAGAACTACACTTACGAGCGAAATAAATGAAAGTAAAAAATTAATCCAAAAAAATATTTGAGGATAGTATTCTACAAAACGTAAACTTCCCCTCCCGCCCCTTGACTCCTCTCCATCGCCATCGTGGCAATTTTAGAATAGACATGTTTATGTTGTGTAATTTTATAAACAAAATATGAGTTATATCCATTAAAAAGCCATCATCATCATTTCATCTTGTATGAAACTTTAACAACGTATGTATATGTATGAAATCGATCATGCGTTTTTCCACAAATATTAATAATCTCCTTCTTTTTTAGAACAACTTCGCTAAAGAAACCTTAGTTATTGAAGTTGCCGTTTCTGAGAAAAATAGCTTAGAACGTAAACCTGTAAAACTACGAAGTACAACCCTAGCACTTACTAACATGCTGCGCGCGCCTTAATTTGCGTTAGAACAGAGTCGACTTCGTGTATCGCTTACTCATTCAATTGTCAAAATCTATACATAATACGACACATGCTGCTTCGCGCGGTACCGATCCGATGTCGCTTTGACGTCGTCTCTTCCGTGACCATAGACGTAAAGTGTGTTTGACCGGCGTTTGAGCCGACTCCCATCCACATCGATATCGCTTGTTAAGAAACAATTGACCCGCGGGCGTCTTTCCTGATTTACGCGGGACATCCAGATTTTCAACTGCAGGGAGACGTTTTGATTTACTCTTTATCGAGTCTTCTAATATCATAAACAATAACTATAAATTCAAAAATAATATTAATTAACTTTACACAAACATAATTCGATAAATTTAGTAATTATTAATTGATTAATTCAGATGTGCGTTCATTATTTATTGATCGGTTTGATGAATGCTCTCCTCACGGTTAAAAACCTTCTTCAAATTTTGCCAAATCATCACTCTTCAGCGGTTTCTATCCAAGTTTTATTTATTAGTGTGGCAATTTCGTCTTGGCATCTAGCGTTTGATCGGCCTCTGCTTTTAAATCTTTTCGGTCCCTTCTACCTTGTTACAAGACCAGCCCATTTCCACTTCATTTTTTATGCAAACAGTAATACATTAATAATAATACTATTAATTACTATTTCAGTGACTATTACTTTACCTCTTAGTTAAATACTTAGGCAGTTTCTCTACAATGCTCCCTGAGAAGACTAAATTTTAGTTTTAAATATTTTATCAAATAATTAGGTTTAGTAGCCGTATGTAAGGCAAGGTACGATTGTTAAATCCATCACTATGTTCTTTGTTTTCATAGAGAGCTGCGATTTAAGTATTTTTTTGGGACCAAATAGTGCTGTTAGGTGGCAACAATTCTGTGGAAGTAATATCAGAATATTACAGTGACATTCTCTATTGATTTTTTAATAAATAAACATATTTAGTATTTATGAAAAATGGTCCAAATTAATTTAAAGTTAAATTTAAGAACTGTTTTATGTAAAAATAAATATCGGTACAAGTTACCAAATAGGTGCTGTCAAATATGCTATTTTATCAATATTTTTACCATATCATTATGTGGTAAATTAAACAGGATAATGTCCTGAAGTGGAGCCTTTTAGCAGTCACCTGTTTTTATATCCTTCAGATCTTGCTGCAATCCAATTATGCAGCCAGTCACTCCTCTTTTTAACCGCGCTATAAACACTATAATAAATGTGAAAAATACAATTTATAATCGCCTGTGTATAAATTATAAAGAAGAGACACGTTTGAGCATTCGATAAGAACTTGTCGAAGTGAAAGTAACTTAATGTTTTATTAAACACATTTCTCTTAGTGTTATTTGAGCCAGCGAGTTGTCAAAATTTCTAAATATTCGATGAAATATTGCAAAAAAAAAAAACAAATTATAAGTACATATCAAAAAGTAAAATATTTTATTTTCAAAGCCACTGAGTAAAATAAAATAAAATATTGAGAGTTCTTCCTATTTTGTAATAATTTTCTATGTCTCCTTTCTTGGTATTTTAAAACATTTGTAAATTAGTTAAAAAGTTTGTTATAAACCTACCAAATAAAATATACAATCGAACACATTAACAGGCTTATGCTTAATGCAGGCTCACAATGTATTTAGGCTTAATAAAGGACTTGTATTCTTAATCTGATGAAGTCACCTTTTTCATATCCATAACATCATATTGTTTTAATTTAATATTTATTCTTTTCCTTTGGTGGAAATAAAAGCGGCGAACACAATGAAATACATATAAGTTAATAATATATAAAACAAAACTTAAAAAGTACAAATTTATTTTCTCCTCATGTTAATAATTTGATTTCAAATGCTTTGAATTTGAGAACAATCGATCGAGATCAAATTTTAAATATGTAAAGAAAATAATTTCTTTAATCAAGTATATTCAACAAAAATATTTTTTGAATAACGACCCATGGCAAGACTTTAATCTACAAATGCTTACCGAATTCTTCACTGTAATAGGAATAATTTCTATTGCTTCCAGGACACTGAAGTTTGCCGGGATTCCCTGGAAGACTTGACGGTCTACAGCGGTATACTCCTTAGCGTCCTTTTTACGATTATCAATCTCATATTAGCAAAATTTTCGAAGAGGAAGAAAGTCGTCATGATTACGACACTCCTGGCGTCCATAGTCGGCGGAGTGGTTACCAACCTAGTCCCTGAAGCTTTCACAGCGATGGCACTGTTTATGTTGTTCTTGATAACGGCGATGGGCATTGGAATTCTGTTCTCTTATTACGTCGACCTCTACCCGACGTCATACCGGTAATTTTAGAGCGACTCTGTTTCACTGTCTCTATATTACTTATATCATTGTTAATATTCTTAATTTCATTGCATAAGTCCAGGATTTATTATCAATAAAATATATCCTCTTCTGTTAACATTACGTAGGATATAGCGTGAAAAATAAAGACGTCAAAAAGAAGTCAAGTCATTCCATGCTTATTTACAAAATTTGAATATCAGTGGCCTTGATTTAATTAACTGTAGTTTGGATTCTTAATTAAAATATGATTTAATTACGGGTCCAAACCCTTCAATCTGAAATAAACAAATAGTGAAAAAGTATTTTAAGCAGTGAGGTGATAAAAACCTTTGGGAAACAGTAAGCATACAACGCATGAATCTTTGCCGCTCTGAATTGTCTGTGAATGATGCAATTTGCAGGTACGTACAACGCTACTCGGCCTCTCTTTCTTCTTCCCCGTGTTCCTATTTTACGCGAATGTGATGCTTTCTGTGACTAGTTTCACAGCAACAAAGATTTGTACGTCGTTCTTAAACTCGTGTTTTATATCCTTATTCTGCGTCTCCAGCGGCATGGTCGCGTGCTTGGGCGTGATGGTCGCCCGGCTGAGCTCGCTCATCGGCACCAACGTGGTCGGCGCCTTCATTAAGGACCACTGCACGACCACTTTCTATGCGTGGAGCGTGTATATATGTTGTAGGTATTCGTTTTGATATATACGAAGAAGTCGTCTTCAAAGCTATTGTTGCACGGGTTTACTTTTAAATTTGAATTATCTCATTAAGGCTGAGAACAACTCGCGTACCGGTAGCTATGATATAAATATGTACCCTTATTACTTACAGCATCGGGTTAAGGGTTAGTCAATTAATCTAAAAGACAGCACTTACCTCGCAGGCATGAAAGATGCAGATCGCTAAACTACTTTAAATCCACTAATAGCTAAACAAATGTTCGGCCAACATTGTACTCCATCAATGTGCACTATTTTAGTCGTATCTCACACACTAGCGCACTGTATGCTTACCGTGGTTGTGCGTGATAGAATTTCTGATATGCACATCATAAGAAAACGTATCGATAGTACAATACAATTTTATGAGCACATTTTTTGTGGCCAACTTGTTATATGTAAATTATTTTTGTAATCAGGCGTTGTTCGTGTATTTCATTTAATTAATCATATATAATAAAATATTTTAGTTTCTTAGATACGTTCTTTTGAAATAATGTAATATTATATTTTTCGATGTTATACGAAAGTTGTAATTCTACAAACACGTTATCGATATAAAACTGCTTTGTTTTACTTTTAATACGCAAATATTTGCTTGTCCTAAAAATGAGTATACAATCTCATTTAATTAAAACAAAAAAAAAAATTTTTTTTCAATAATATTTTGACGATGGATAAACGTCAAGGTTCCTATGCTCCAGATTCGATGTGTTCGTCAGCCAGTGATCGTGAGTGATCTATTCATCTCGGTCGTCCGCCGCCGACGATATCGGTCGATACCTTATCAATTCTGATAACGGTCTGCACTCCTTAATATCTGTGACTGAGCGTAACAGTCCCATGACACCGTTTCAGCTGCACCATTAGTTATTTATACCTGAATCCTTTAATACCCGTCAACATACCTTGTGGAAAGTGTAAAAAAATATACAGGCTTCTGTCCGTGACAAAATTTTTTATTCAATATTCAATTTATATAAATACATATCGAGAGTTTCCAAAAATTACGTATAAATAAATTAGGTCTTATGAACATATATTTAAAATGGAATTTCTTTTTTTTTTGAGAATTTTTACGATACACATATTTTTTTTTATTTCAGCCGGAGTCATAATGTCATGCTTTCTTCCACCAGACCAGCCGTTGAAGAAAATTGGATAAGAGTAATAAATATTATAAATTCTCATTGTTTTGTTTTCATTAGTCAATGCTGCGTTTGAAAGTAGGACTTTCAACGAAGCGTAGGTTATGAAGATCGATAAGAGAAATGCGAGGGGCCAAGTGGGGTTGATTGTAGCTCCCGAACCTTCCGCGCGCAATTAAAATTATTATCGATCTACGACAATAAGCGTATACTATTTGTGTTACAACCCTATATAAAATATAATTGGAAGGAAGTTCCTTATCGCACGACACGCCGCGAAGAGCTAGGCAGCAAAAAATAACGTTATCTAAGCGTTAGCATGGTATAAGATAATTGAAGTATATCACAACGATTTTCGCTCGTGAACCAGTTATATGATTTAGCTCAGCTGTTTAGCATTACATCGTGTTTTTTTTATTTATTTAATTACTTTCAAATGTTTCAATTAATTTAAGTGTTATTTTTAATATAATTATTAAAACTTTCATATTCACAGCAATTATTTTATAATAATTTTAATACTTAAAAGTATTATTATCTGGAACATTTTATTTGAAAACATAAGTAAAGAAATATTTATGAAAAAGAAAGACATACGATTAATTGTTTAAAAATATTTGTGATAAAAATAGTTCTAAGAATTTAAAAACTATTCTATTTTCCAAGCATTTAATTTTTTAACAAGAAATAATGTGTGAATATCTTATGTTTTCTGTGTATAAAAATTATACTACTTTTGTTTACTATTAAAATAATAAGAAAAACAATGAATTGTATTTGAATAAATTTTGGGAAAACGCCATCTACTGTTTAAATATTCAACTACATATAGAAAAAAAGTAAAACTAATTTTGTAGTAGTTGTCTTACGTACGAATTAAATTATTTTTTTGTTTATTACTATTAAATATTTCTATTAATTTCATTGCTATAATGTAATTTATAAAATATATGTTTTTATATATAGTAAAAATAACTTCGTTCCAACCGGCTGTCCCACCTCACCTCATTATTATTTTATTAAGTAATTTGTTGGGGGTACCCCAGGGATCAATCCTTCGCCCCTTTCTCATTTTGATCTATACTAACAATTTATCTAGCCTCGCTGAAGATATGCATGAGATAGTACTGCTTGCAGATAACAGATTATTGTTATTTGAAGTGGAAAAACAAGAACTCGCTTATGATTATGTAAATATTGCTATCTCGAAAGTAGAGGAATGCTTTACCTAAATAACTTACTTCTTAATAAGAAGAAAACGAAATATAAACCAGCAATTAGATACTGTTGTATTCCTGACCATTACTCTAGATAAAAGACTTCAATCTAGCATCTCTAAAGAATAAATTTAAAAAGATTGGGATCCGAACTTTGGAATCTTAGTTTATATATGAAAATTTAATGCATGTAATAATATATTTAGACATGTTCGAGAAAAATAGTGGTCGACATAATTACAATACGAGAAATAAAAATAAACTATATTTACATGTCAGTCGATTACTTTAAATCACAACCTTATTTATGAGGCTTTTTATGCCCTACTTTAATAAGATATATTCAAAACCAACCCTTAAATAAATTTACCATCGTTACTAAACAACTACTCGGCAAAAACAAGTATAAAATTTCCGATTACTTTGAGGACAAAAGTTCATGGAAATTCTCATCTCAAGTTCTTATCGGGTTGTGCTTTTTTATAATACTTTTGTTATTTATTGTTATTGTATATAATATTTATTGTTGTTTTATATAATAAGAAATTGAGAGTAGCTCCTTTCAGCTGCTGAGTTACATACAACTCAGTTTGAAAAGAGCTACTCTCAATTTCTTGCTTGTTCTTTTTGAAGGAAAACTGCCTCTCGAACGAGAGCGACTGGTACATTTATATTATAATGGTAAAATAACATTATAAAGACACATTTCAAGAGTTATGTGCAACCAACGAATTAAGGAGATTTTAAAATTCGAATTTGTTGTTTAAATTGTACTAAGCGCTGCTACTGTAACAACGATTGTTAATATGATAATTGTGAGTTTTGAATTGTCAAATGACGAAGTGTTCAAAGACAAATTTAATAATGTCGTCTATCAATTAACGAGTGACGTCACAGAATAACGTCAATTGAATAGTCAGAAAAAACATAATTAGATGACAACCATTTAAATGGCCTGTATTCACTCCTTACACTATTGGTGAGCCAGTTGTAGACGATAGTAACGAAAATATACAACCTTTCAAGCAAAGAAGTATAAAAGTCATTTTAAACAAGGCGGCATTAAAAATCATGTTAAAATCTGGCCTCTTGACAAAAGTAAACAGATTTGAACTAGTGAAACATTTTGTTTATCTGAGTTGTATTTTTATGAACGACTGTGAAACTAGATCATGTCTAACATTTAAATGAAAATAAATCCTATAAAAAAGTGAATGGAGCTCTACACGTTTTTTATGAATAATAACACATTTAGTTTTACAAAACTTTCGAGCGGCAAACGAACTGGCAAGCCATCAAAGAGTAGATGGTCATCGCTACCCATGGAAAGTCGTAACCCTAAAGGAGTCACCAGTGCGTTGCCGGCCTCTTGGGAGGAAATAGGATTTCTAGTGGAGAGGAAATCAGGCTGATAAAGGGTTTGAGGGAGTCACCGAAACTCTCCCTCACTGGATGAAATGCGACAGCGGAAATTGCTACTTCACGTCCGTATTCTGAGAGAGTGAAGTGTTTTACAGGTCGAGCCAGCCCATTTTTGTGCTGCAGACCAGTTGGCCGCAGTAGGGCTATATACCGCAGTATTTTGGCGCAAACACGTTAAGTTATCGATGATGGAGTTTTGATTTCAGGATTTCGACTCGGTAGTTATATTTGGATGTGGCAGGAGAATGAAAGTAGGCTCAATTTAGAAATAATGAGATACTAGCGCAATGTGTATGGAACATCCTCTAAAGATTTAGGAATAACGGTGGTCACTTAAAAGTTCGGTGCAATGATTTCGTCCTAACTCAATGGTGTACTAACTAAATGTTATTCGCAAAATAACATTTAGTTAGTACACCACCATTATGCCTAGATATCATGATAGGTCCATCTATGTTTATATCACACGAATGGAATGGGAAAACGAGATTTATCCTGTGAACAGGTAACATGTTCATTGTTCATTGAATAGTTTCCCTCGATAACGTAAACAAAGAAAACATTGCTTCGATATGTTCGCACCAAACGTCAGCCCTCTATGGCCAATAGGTTATAAATGTTGGCTAATTTTGCCGGAAGTAGGCGAGGAATGATTGCAATAAACGCGATTTCTGTTGTGTCATAATCGATTTAGAGAAATATTGCTTAGCACCTGAAAACATAGGGGCCCTTTTTGTCATAAACCAACGAAGAACTTTTGATTTTGCTTCCTATTTTGAACACATCGCATGTTTAAAGGAATAATTAATTTATAGTTTGGATTTCAAAGACTTTTATGTTTTGAAGAATTAATTTTAGCTGAGGTTTAGAGAGTAAATTTAAATGGATCTAAGCGAAATTCATAATAAATTCATTAATATTCAATGTTTAACAATTTAGTTCTTTAATTAGTTTTTAAATTTGTGTAAATATACCTATTAATTTATCAAGATGAGTAGTTTACAAAATTATTGAAATTATCGAAATCAGTATTTATTTATAAATGACATTTCAATTCATTTGAGTTCTTTGACGTTCTCGTTTCGAGTACTTCATGTGATGTTTACTTGTATGTATTTGTATTGGCTTTTTGTAGGTCAACTGTCCCATTTCTTCACCCATGGCAACCAGCAAGTTTGATGGAATAAATACTACGCTTACCCTCTTGTCTTCATACTTTACACCCCCGAAAATTATCGGTCCGTGTTTTATTTCTAAATTGTTCTACGCAAGCGTCAGTTAGAAAGCGTGTCGTAATTCTTTTATAAATCCGTTGAATTACAGCTTAAAGAATGTTTTAATTTAAGCAATAGTGTTTGACGAAGGACATAAATATCTGTCCGATTGCATAAAAAGACACGATACAGTATTTGTGAAGCTGTTCTACACATCAAATAAAACATATTTTGTAAAGTGAAACGCCTGATTTCTTTGTGGACTGCCTGCCTTTCGTGAAAGCGGATTATTTTGCATGCAAAAAACTGTGAAACATAATGTACGAAACCATTTGATCGATTTTCTTGCATTGCATGATTCTTCTAAAAACTTTACTAAACGTGGGCAAAATTGCATGTATTAGTTATATTTGACGGTATTAGAAATATTAACTGAATTGAATTATTGAATGCAAATTCAACTTTTCCTCATAAAGGTTACGAGAGCCCTCTAGAAAATACAAGGAGTGCTGCAGAACTTTAAATCCTCTCTTTCAATTACCATTACAGTACAACGCATGGATCTTTGCCGCTGGGAAGTTATTCACCGAAAACGTCGAATTAACGTAAAAAATGAAAATGGAGAAGAAGAAAATAGGGGTCGTTGTCGCATCGCATCATTCGCAGGCAATTCAGAGCGGCAAAGATCCATGCGCTACACTATATATATGGCTAAATGCCATTCCATAGTAGATATCTTGTTCCACAGAGGCAGGCTAAACATCGGTTCCTGCAATACCATAGACACAAATCAAAAACGTACAGATGTAAAATTTGCGATGCAAACCTTTTTTATAGATATGAAATATATTAATACTAAGGTATAAAATGTATTCGTCTACCACCATGGCATCTGCTGATGCGCATAACAAACACATGACGATTTTTACTGTTTGTGGTCAAAGTATTGTGTTCTATTGAATAAAACTTCTATTTTTTTACACAAATATGTGAGTTTTGTATGTGAGTGACGATTGTAAGGGGCACATTTAAATTGATATGAGATTAATCTCATATTGTTTGTTCGTCTATTAATAGATGAACAAACAATTTTCGTTTTATACCTAGGTATGTTATTTCATTTAAAACAGGCGTCACCAGGGGTTATTAACTTTGTCATCACATCACATGTAAAAACTGCTGACGTTATCTCCTATCTTAAGCCGAGATCCAACCAAAGACTTATAGTAGGCCATGGGTTGCTTAAATTAAATATATCTTAACGGTCGTCTTAATATCGCACGGTTTTGTGCGGAAATAACTGAATTTGCAAATAATATTAAAAAGAAAAAGTAAACAATAAGTGGTATGTGCCTCATCAATAAATTGTTTTCCACGAAACTGTGTAATTCCGAGGAGCATTGAGCACGCGCCGACAACGGCAGTCGGATTACATCGGACTTATGGATCTACGTATAAGTCGCATGCGCAACAAATACGCACGTCTTCGCGCATGATACAAGCAAAATGCTAGTCCGAGGAGATTGGCTAACATGTTTTATCGCATTCATGCCGCATTCGGGCATGCGTGCGCGTTACCGATCGCGCAGGTAGTAGATGAATAACGGGCAAATCTAACGAAATTAAAACAGTCAACAGAGTGCGACGGCGCCGGACTGACCGGTTAGCGCCGTTAAAAAATATAGTGGCGTTAAAAAATGCTCTGTCTGACATACATTTTTGTATGTTTGTAAAAGGGTATACAAGATTTGTTGTTTAAAAAATTTGTGATTCCAAAATGAACTAAATTGTAGTACATTGAGCGAAACGATTAAGTGTAACAATATTTTTAAATGAAGTTTGACACAGAGTAAATATTTTTTTTGGCGAAATGGTGTTTATTCAAGAAGTACATAAAAGACCCGTAGATCTGAGCAGTAACACTGAAAAATGTTACACATATGAAGAAGCACTCGACTTAGCTGGTAGGTGTTTTCTATATGTTAATTTTGGAACGCCTGACTGCGAATAAATTCTCGAGGCGATTAAGCTCAGGATAACGACTCAAATTAGATAAGTGACACAAATCTATAAAACAGTTCTCTACTTACCCTTATAGGAGACAGGCGTAAGCTTACGTTAGTAAGTAACTTTGCTTTTTAAAATTAACGTAAATTAATACGAATGCCGTTGTGAAGATACAATGGCTGTCGGTCAGCAATGACCTTGATCACTGTACCTTTATGGATAATACCTTTATTTGGGCTATGTATCGATGTTTTGGAGATGTTCTTCGTCTAAAAATGAAACTCTATCATCAATTTTTGTACTGAAAACCCAACAAAATTATTAAAAGTATGGAAACAATCTGGATCGTTTATTTTACAATGTTTAAACTGAATCGAATCTAAGAAAATTAATTAAGAATGGCTGTAAATAATAAAACAATGCAATTTTCTTTCTCTTCAGAGTTCGTTTGAATTTCTTGCATAAAAGCTTCGCCTGCGGTCTGTTAATGAAAATAAGGGAAAGTTCACTTTTGTGGAGAGCAAGCCGGCGGTCGCAAAATGATCAATTTCTTGAACCTTAATTTTATCTATATGCTTTTTAGATTTCACAAGGTGACAACAAAATAATATTTCATGGTTTATACCTCCCTTTCTCCTACCGTTATAGCAAAATAATATAGTTAAACTCTACATGTCTCACGTACATACATGTCTTTATTCCACGACCGCAATTATGAAAATATAAATTGTATTATCTCATTGAGGATGTACGTAAATGATTATGTCGATATTTTTAACTGCATGTCTACGTAAAAAGTGAAAATTTCCATATACAAGCTTCTATTTCTTACCTGCGTAGACTAAAGTATGCGGCTCACGGAAAATGGTCCGATATGAAATAGGTAACTTACAGGATACGACTTAGACAGAGCTGTCACAGAGCCAAAAACGTGCTAGGCGCTACCCTCGCTGATTTGCATACGGTGCGATATCACTGTCCCAAGGAAAGCGGCTTGTTCTTCATACTCTACTCTCATTTCACGTTTGGTGAATACCTATATGACTATTCCTTTTGTAAAAGTTATTTTTTCACGGTTACAATGGCTTCTTAGGGCTTATATAAGTTTAGCAATACCTCCACAATGTTTTTTGATTCTTCTTAAAGCATTCGAATAATTTTTCTTTATGGAGACCTTGCTTCACGAACGATTAATAAGTCAGATATGTCCTTTTTAAGATGTAAATTTTGGTTAGGATAACCTTGTTTTTTTTAGTGTAAACAACTAAAGCGGAGTCTGTAGGATCAGTCAATTCTTAAAAAAATTCTAGATTAATGTAATTGTTCTTTAGAATTTTACGCTAAGCAAAAATGGCAAAATTTTTAGACAATGCATTAAATGAATAATTCAATTTGGTTGTTAAGATTTTCATCGTTCCTGCTTTTGTTATACATCAATTGATATTTAATTGTCATTGGAGGTTTGGCTAAACACGTCCTGACTGGTGGGGCTCTATCTCTTGCTCTTCGAGGTACGGAACCAGTGATTTAATTTTAATTAAGTTAAAAACTTATCGGTCAAATCGGTCATGGTCAAGATTTCAATCAAGTAACTTTCGAATGCAGTGCTCTTAATCACTCAACTATCATTGCACTAGAAGAAGGTATAAAGCTGAGGTTAAATTTCTTGACCGCAGATAATTGTATGTGGCCTTAAAGTCAGTACAAAACGTTTGAATATGTCTAATTAATATCCTATGGATTTTTCATGGAATGTCCAAATCATCAGGGACAGGACGGTACAACCTATGGTTACTATACGTAACGAGCGTGGTGATAATAGCTATGGGGCTGGACATGTTCGGGTTCAGCGTGGTGGTTGCCGGCTGTACCTGCGATTTCGAGCTGACCCTGACGCAGAAGGGCATCCTCACGTCCATGCCTTTGCCGGTAAGTTTAAAGACTACGAGAATTTTAGAAATTTTTATGGTTGCAATGTAGATTCTAATCATAGTAAACACAGTTCTGACTAGAGAGAAATGTAAAAATCAATTGATATGAATAAATTGGTCAACATCTCACAAGATAATAAATTTCCTAGAAATTATTTGATGAGATGATATGTTTCCGAATGTAAGAAATAAGTGTTATGTTTCAATAACTTGATAAGTGAAGAAAGATTACGAGATAAGATAGTAAAAGTCTCTTAGTATAAATTTCAGGTTGCTCGATGACAGTCCAGATTAAAAAAAATGCAAGCCGCTACTCAAATTTCTTTCATATTTACACATTTGTAAATATCCTTCGTTAAAACAACAAGTGCATTGATGGGCCATCGCGATTTTTTTCCAGGGGATAGTATTGCCATTGACTTGAAGTTAGATACGGTTGTTAAAATCATTTGCGGGCATTTATTGACAGTGAAAGAAGTTCAGATTGGTTTTGTTAACTTTTACGTACTTAGAAAGAATTAAAGGAAGTAGCAAAAATCCCTGGTCGGCTGTGTCCTTGATACCGCCGTAACTTTTATGTCGATATACAAAAGGATATTCGAACAATCGGAAAAAAAATACGAATCAATGTTTAAAATTAAATTAATTGAGTAAAAGTCGATGATCTGAAAAGTAAGAAAAGTATGGAAATAGATAGACATTCAAATTACGTTTGAAGGTTAAATCAAGACACGTAAAGCCTAGAAAGTAGGAAGTCCGGCAAAATTTATATTAAACTCTTCTTTCGTGAAACTGAGAAATGATTCATTTTAAAATATGTCGGTGGCCAAATTTCCGTAAAATGACTTCCATAATATTAGGTTGCACTGCGGTTAGAATTTTCTTCATCTTTTTCCAATAATTCCATACGCAATAGTGTTTATGTTCTCATACACAACAGTCTTTCATTCCAAGACATAAGTGCTGTATTCCAGTACATAACAAAGTTTTAATCTCGTGCACCTCGTGTTATATTCCCGTAAGGCGATAACAATAGCATGTTTGATAGCAATTCAACGCCTCCATTATGAGTTAAAGTGCATCGTGGTCGAAGTCCTACCGACGACGGCAGGAATCAAGAATGTTCTACAGAGGGTTGATGTTCCACGAATGATACGGCGAGTTGCCGAACCGGTGTGAGCCGGGACCTACATAATGCATTGTTACCGCATATCTGCGCTGTTATCCTTGATTGACAAATTGCTTGGTTTTTTTTATTAACCATCTAATAAAAGAATCTGCACGGAAAATATAGGACATTGAATTCATAGAATGAACATACTCGTCAATATGGTGGTTTATGCTTATTGTATATGGATATAGTCAAAGAAGACATTGATAAAACAATGTACTGATATTTTAACTCTAGCTCCATGAAATATAATATTTATAGTTTTTATTACGATAAATACGTGAACAACACAAGTTCTGAACTGCGTTAGTTCACATTTGAAAAGTGAACTATTTTTGTGAACGAGGGCTCATTGGATTCATAATATGAGTGAGGAATCATATTCGATTGCAAAGTGAGGAAGGGCTGATGAGGAGATGCGAACTCCATTAAATGTAGGCACTATCAATTACCACAAAACAAAATGTTGTATTCATCAAAATAAAAAAGAGAACAGGAACAGATTAAATTTAAAATACAATTTTCTTTTAAAATAAAGTAAGGCGCTTCCTGAACAAATGCTTCACCGGAAATAATTGAGATAAAAAACATTTTTTTTTTAACTAAACGACTTCATTGTTATTTATGTAATATTTCAAAAGCTGTAGTTTATATTCTAGTGTTAGATAAACAAGTTAACTGCACTAAATTAGATTTTGAACATTGAGTTGCGTCTTATTACTGTTTAAATTAAATTCCTCATTTTTTTCACTATTAAAAAAGAAGGAAAAATCGTAGAAAGTGTTTAAAAGTTTGCATTTTATAAAACATTTATCACGGCTGCTTTTACATAAAACAAATGCGGATTAAAAATAACTTTATTTCATAGGTCATACATAACATTTGAATTTACGTCGTTATGTTCCGAATTTACCACTCATTCATTTTCCCTCGAGAAGAACGACTAAGAAAATTAACATTTAATCGTACATAAATGCAATAAAATATAACAATCACAGAAAGAAATGACTTCTTTTATGTAGTCGAGGCGGTCATGTCCATGGATATTTGTTCAATTAAGAATTATGAAACAGAATCTTTTAATCAGTACTTTGTATTTTTCCTTTGTCAGTAATTAAAAATTTAATAAACATAAGTTTGATTCACTAGTGTTTATGTCGGATTTTAATCACTCCATTGCTGATGGTTTGAACCTTAATCTCTCAACGCGAGCCCAAAGCGGATGTGTGCGAGACATGGACTACTGCAATTTAACTTTAGCCATAAACTTGTGGAAATACGTAGTCTCTGCCTACTCTTCTGGGAAATAGGCGTGAGTTCATATCATTATATTATATAGACTCGTAGGTAAATTCACTCATTGAATCATTATAATTAAAATCAATTAACCTGAAATTGGACGCACTGCAAGCAAAAATTTGATAGAGTTAAAATAGCAACTCTTGGAACGCGTCGCGAGCAGTACCATCTATTGTATCTGCAGCGAGACTAGGATGTGGATCACGATCGAAACAAAAGTGACTCGATATAAGAGTTGAATTGATTCTAACTCAGCACGAATGGGGCGACGGGCGAAAGATATTATAATCTTGTCATTTCTAATAAGCAAAACGAATTATCCTTAAATATTAATGCAATAAAATTAATGTTAATATTTATTTCAATGTTTGCACGCCTACATAACTATACAAGCGTCAATTTTACAGGAGCCATCACGATGGCGTACCCCTGGGGGTACCTCTCGGACACTCGCGGCAGGCGTAGCTGTCTTCTGGTGGCCATGACGGTGAGCTGCGTGTGCGCAGTGCTCTGCAGCTTTTCACCCAACTGGATCGTCATGGCAGTTCTCAAAATGATAGGAACCAGTTTGTAAGTATTATAATTCCAAGTTTTAAAAGTTTCCTTGACTATGATTGCTTCATCTGTTTAGATGTAACAATTGAGATTGCAGGTGGTCCCTGTTCTATGGTTATTATAATTAGGTCAAGAAGTGAGTTTTCTGCGATAAGCAGTACTAGTGCTCCTAAAAATATGAGCAATAGATCATTTACCTATTGTTGGTGTTCCGAATAAATAAGTTAATTTGATTCAGGAAGATATTTTAAAAAAGACGTTTTCAAGATTTTTATGCCGATCAAATTGGCATTTGTTTTTAAAAACAAAACAAACAAATAATAAGAGGGGCTCAGTTTTTTGTCAATAATTCAAAAGTATAAGAGACAGCAGATATATAATCTTATCTTAAACAAGGGAAAATTTCCTGAAAATGTTTCCTAAAGAAATTGCAAATTATAGAGTTCCTTGCGGAATTCTATCTCTATTATTTATAATTTTAAATTTATGTTTGTCTTTTTTCACATATGCTTGACAATAAAGGTATTTTAAAATTGTATTATAAATTTTAATATTAACAAGAATAGAAACATCCACAAAAATATTATAATATATTTTTTGTTACATGTTATGTCATTATTGGTTTCATGCCTGATGAAGGCATTAGACAACTTTGGTTTTAAATTAAAGCCATTTACTTATTAATTTTTTGTAAATAAATTAATTATTTTAATATTTTTGATTTTTTTTGCTATTCATTTGTCTAAAGAATATGACACTTTTTTTTTAATTTTCTTCTAAAGTTTTTGTGTTGTCTATAATCGTTTTTTATATATCCGTCATTTAAATAATTAAATAAGAAATTATTTTTTATCCATAAATCATAAAAGATAATTATCAATTATGATTTTGTTTTTTATATTATTTTTCATTTGTAATAATTAATTATTTTTCAAAAAAGTATTTTATTATTTATTAAATTTTTATTAACAAATTATTTTGTTAATAAATTGTTATCGAAAACAAAAAAAGTTTGCTTTTTAAAATTACTAATATTACAAAAACAAACATACGCAATCAAATGTTAAAAATACAATATTTTATTATATATTAATAAATACATCTTTTCTAATGTTTAACACATTCTAAAATTCCAAAATGAGAGCCATATCGATTTTTGAGCAAACCTCCACCTTGGAACTCAACATCAATATCAAATTTGTAAAAAACGCCGACCTAAACACTGAAAATGATAGGTTTTGACGCGAATAAAGCAATGGAAAACGAAAGCACATGCTACTTCATTAGAAAAAGAATTGTATATACAGTTACATCTAATAGATTCCATTTTAGTATCGAATAGTTAAAATTTTATGTGCCAAAAGTTAGATATTTTGAACTTTTTTTTACATGGGAAAATCCTCATGAATACCCAAGACAGGATGACCAACTGAATTATATCGGATTTTTACCTAATAAAACTCCGGCGCATTCTTCTCGTCGCCTTGTACTGGAACATCGGGTACGCTTGCGCAAAAATTTGCTAACCCTATAGCTTTGGTTCCTTCTATATTAAGAACCTTTCCTCTTGCAGTCATGCATTATTTTGACGGTTAGACAGACAGCGTGTGACAACTCGTGCTAAGTCACTTCGTGCTCGTAAACGAACGTTAGACTTCCCGAAATTCACCGCTTTCAGGCTTATTGCAGAGAGAGGTGCTGAAGGAGCACTCACGCATTTTACTGCCCCTAATACGTCGACAGCGGATATTGATCACTTTAACCAATGTCTGCTAGGGCTCTACATAATCTCAAGCTTTTGTCTTGCCGCTTACTCACGCGATATATATTTTTTAAAAAGGTTTGTACGTGCCACCTCCCACGACTCGACGTGGCCGATCATCTTCTTCACAATGACTGGTAACGATAGATGATCCACCACCACGGCGGTCAGGACTGCAGGCTGTGTTATCCTGATGGTTCTTCTCTGGCTGCTCGGTACAGTTATTCCCCAAAGCATTCATGACCCGAGAGTACCTGGACCAAGTGGAAGCTCATGATGACATGTCATCTGTCCATTCACTGATCCAATACCGGACGAATTGCCTCAAAGGTTCGGAAAACGACGCTGGTATACGTCAGTGTCTTTTTCCATTCTACGATTAGTGTCCTATTATTCTCGGTATTGCTTCGCTTTGACCTATCTTGGCGACTTTCAACAATCCGACCATAGCTGCTTAAACTCCTCCTCATGCTATGTGTATATGACGCAAAGACTCTTTCCTCGATATCCCCGGGGTGATGATTCAGCCAGAGCGCATGCTGTTTCACACAAAATCGCTCGGTAACCTTATATTATCCTGATTGCCATTGCCTTCTGCGTTTATTGCAGAAGGGCGATTGTTTTCGCTGTCAGGATATCTACCTACATTAAGGTTCCTAAAAGAGTCATTAAACACCTTACGCTATATTATAACACAATTGCAACATCATGTACAAGTGACCACCCTGCAGCACCCACTCGTAGCAGATGTTTCACAAGAGCGGTATTAAGCCGAATTCTGCGGTGCGAAACGCCGCACGTCTTATGACGCCGGCATACTCCGGCTTCGGGAAGTAGATGTGCACTTCGTAATACATGAGCCCCTCCCAGATACAATCCCAGAGTAAAGTGTTAAAATCATGGGCGATATCTAATATAAGGCTACCGCCAGTAAAACTTGCTCCTGAACACTGCGTTCTGCGTTCTCATATGAGCGATTGCATTAATGGTGGATTGGCCCTGGCGAAATCCACACTGAGTCTCAAGAAGATTGGAGTCCACTATCTCTAGATGCAGGACGATGTGAGTTGTAATAGTCCTTTCTAGGAGTAAGAGAAATAACTGGACATTCCAACTACCTAAGCAAAATTAGTCTCCCGTTTTCCATAGCGCCGGAAATTGGCCTCGCTTCAGACTGGTGTCGAAGAGCCGTCTCAGTCTTGGTTCGAGGATGTTAAATGCCAAAAACCACGTACGTGTTTTTGGTTCAAAGCCGTGACATAGCCATCTTTAACTCTGTTTAGGTACTTTAGAACTGAATTTTAGATTAATAGTAAGTTAAACGTTTTAGTTGCAGTGCAGCACAGTCGATAACGTACTCGCTGCTGGGGGAGTGCACCCCGAGGAGGGTGCGCGGCGCCTACATGATGGTCATGACCGCGACGCTCATGACCACGAGCTGCATATATTCTGGTCGGTACTAACTTAAAATTCTTATTAATAAAATTTTGGGTTCGGTTATTTATTATTATTACTATTATTCTATGAACTTAAATGTCCTAATTGCTCTTCTCATATACAGTAATATTGAGCAAGGTTAAATGCCGTTGCGTTATAATTTCGTTCTAAATATTAATAAAAAAATATATAATAAAATTATAATAAAATATCAATGCCTTTTGCGTTTGTTTTTGTCATCCGTACTTTCTAAATTTAATTTTCCTCAAAATTTCATTGATGCGGCACGAATTAACGCGATAATGTACGTAAGTATATTATTTTTTAATTATGTATTAGATTGAATATTGAACATCCAGGCTAAATACTATTTATTTTTAAAGGAATTTCAATAGGTTTTTAGGGAGAATTTAACAAAAACGTGGCAGATAGATGCATCTTAATATGCAAGAAAAATTATCCCAATCCAGCCATTTTCCTCTTCTAATCCAAGTCAAACATGAAGCTATTTTAATTATGGAATCAGATTCTCTACGGTTTGTTAAGGTTTTTCTATGCATAAATCAAGTTTTTTTGATACCCGATGTAAAGTGACACCGTTAAAGTCAAAATCATGAAATACGGGTTGCAAAAAGATTTATTTGACGAACAAAACTGATGCAGTTAGGTGAATTTCTATTTGTTATTATGATTTTCTAGTTGATTAAAACCGTAGATGGCATTGAGTAAAAATTTTAAGCATTTTTAGATTCGATAGTCTTTATTAAAGTTTTTTTTATTTTCCTTTTTGTGATAGGTACGAAACTTAGGGACAGCTTTCATAAATTTAGGTTTTTCGTGATATAAAGAGGAATCTATTGATGGAAAAACTATAGAAATCGTACAACTGACCAATATAACTAGAAACATTTATAAATATGAATTTAATATTAACATAACGAAATTACTATTGTATTTTTAATAAAACCTTGACCATAGGCATATAGCGAAAATAGAGATAAGGCAAAATTCGTATATTGTTAAGAAATCAAATCATTTGATTACATAAAAAAAAACATAAAAATTAGTAACAATAACGAATTATTTAATAGAGCACCTCTATAATTGTGGACAAACATCTCTAGTATTTCGTAGGTGGTATCATATAATCTATTGTCGTGTGGTGGCGCTGTTAACCTTCAGGCGTCGTCTTTTGCCTTCATTTAGACACATACATAAAATTTCGTTTTGAATGCATTAAAGTACAAAGCACACAGATGAAAATTCAGATTCTGTCTAGGTAGAGAAATCATCAAAATTAAATCATTTAGTAATCGAAACACTTTTGTGATTTTAAATAACATTTTATAATTAATACGTATATGAATCATTTTTATTTTTAATAGTCACGACGTTGTCGTTTCCGTAAATATCCAAATTTTGATAGTTTTTATATTATTTGTGTTATTATGTCGTGCAAGTAATAAAAATGTTTAGTTACAGTTGTGAAATTTGTGACGGAAATGTTAGCTGATTAAAATTAAACAGTGGCCTTAACGAATTTAATCAGTATTGTTATACGGAAAAGTTATGAACTCTGCAAACGGGCCGAACGTTATCAAATACAGATTTAACTCAAAAAAATAAGAAATGTAAATCGAATATTTAATAGTAAATACCATGAAATGTTTAGTTGGGTTACTGCGTGTAAACGCAAAAGTAGATTGTCATGTTTTCCATGTATTTTATGCGCAACTACGAAATCTGTTAGGAATAATTACGGATACGTTGATTTACAAATGCTGTTAAAAAACACGACCAGAAAAAAAAACATAATTGTGCTTAAAATGACATGCAACAAATTTATGTAATTAATATAAATTAGACATTCAAAAATACAATTAAAAAGCAGATAGAAATCGTAATTTTTTTAATATTTTATCGATATAGCATATTTCTTGGGTAAAGAAGAATTACCTATTTGTGGACATAAAACAATCTCTTTTGATAAATAAAGGAAATTACTTAGAAATGGTAGATTAGTTATCGAAATATGATCGTATTTTCGAAAGTCATAAACAAAGTTCCATTCAGGCTTTTACGATTTTATCCAGTAGGGTTCAAAACTATTTAATTTCTAGTACTGCGTCTCTGATATAGAGCAAAATTAAAAAACAAATGCAGGATATTGATTTTATGGCGATTATTATTGATAAAACGTCGGATGTCAGTAGAAGGAACAGCTCGTAGTTGTAACTACGAGCTGTTCCTTGTTATTTGAATCTTTTTGGAATTACTTTGGAAAAGTAATCGACCGATTTATAAAATGGGTGGATGTCAGTTTCGATCTCACGAGTATTTCACTGAGTTCAGCCCTTTTGCCTGTCCTCAAAAAATATGACTCCTTGTCCAAAATGATAGCTCAAACATATGACGGCGCGGCTGTTATGTCTTCTGAGCAAAGCGGTGTCCGAGCTAAACTTAAGAACTTTTTCAATTAAATGTTATTGTTTGATGTTCTGCTCATATTAAATTAGATTCTTTCTAAATTGGGATTGAGTGATTTTACAGTATTATTAAAAGTTTTTTCACGGTGGTAGGAAACGATTAGCTCATTATGACCAAATTCACATATTTACCAAAATACCGCGCGTCGTTCAAACAAGTTGGTCTTACGATTCGCGTGTCGTAAATATGGGACGGTGATACATTGATACAAGCTCACATTATTCGTGCATGATTAAAAAATATATTTTTTATTTATTTGGATGTTTTTGATAATATGTTCGCAAAAACAGATATTCTGTATGAATATAAAAAACTTTTGGAATAGCTTGCTAATGCTAATCGATAAAATTAGCTAATCAATAGATTAATGAGTTTAAAATAATCGTAGAAAATTTCAGATCAAAATTTTTGGGCATTTATAATAATTCTATGAGCACTTGTGGCCTGCCTAAAGAAAAGGAAATGTAAATAAATATAATATTATGTACTTGGCAAGCAATAGGATTGCCTACCTTGGCTTCCTATGATCGCCACTGACTCTCCTTACAATAATAGTTAACGAAAAATATTAACGTTTCTTTAATACTTAATGTCATATATTTTTTTTTGAAAATTAATACACATTTCTCATATGCGTTAATAGTAAATAATATTGTTTTCAAAATATTTTTTTTCTACATTTTCAGTAATAAAGTTTTTTTATTTTATTTTGCCTATGATTCAGTGTTTATAAATTTTACCTTTTATTTTGATTATCTGGCATGAAAATATTTCCTTTAGTATTTCAGTGTTTAGATGGTCTGCAAGTTCGTTTTCGTATTATTCATTATTCATTGTGGCAAACTCATTTTCATGTTATAACCGTTCCAATGAGATATAATCATTTGTACATTCACTATAATTTGCAGTATAAAACGTTTTTGTAATTTAGTCGAGTTAAAGTACGTGTATGACTAACACACCAATGAAACGCTAACGATATTCTATTTCTAGAATCGGATTACTGAAATAATTATGTTTAAGCTGTACAAATTTTAGTTCAACTGCGCGAATCAATGAAGGAGGATTTATTTAGTATTTTATTTGTATACACGTAAAGATTCCCTTTCATAGCATTTTAAAAACGAAACATGTTATCAGATTTCTATGGTTTTAACATGAATATATTGAACGTGATCGCACAAGTGCCAGTCAAAGTATTACAGTGACCAAAATTTAGGGGCCAATAAGCAAAACCTATTAGGCATGAGAAAGAAATGATGACAAAAAAAGTTATCGACTGACTTGTCGTTGTATAAACCTTTCAAAGCATGTTTAGGTTTGTTAAGCCGTATTAAAACGATTTAGTCTCTATGGAGCTAGAAAATTTAGTGGCACTTGTTTCGTCTTTTTATCCGACTGCGTGATGCAAAGGCGGTTAATGTGGTTATCGGTCTGTTCGTGTGTAAGTTTACGTATCTATGCTTACACGTATGCAGGTTTGTTTCCTTGTGGCACCTTAGGGTTGGGACGCTCGGTTCCATTTTAATGACTTGCAACACTGAATTCGCCTCAATGTTTTAAGTGTTACAATACGCATGCGATATTAAAATAAAATTGACACTTACAAAAGTGAGTAAACGATAATTTATAGTAAATAACCAGAAATCAACTAACGGTAGCAGATTTGTATGACAAACAAACGATTTCATATTTGCATAGGGACTGCGTGAGGCTGGCCTCACGCATGTCACATTCCATCGGATAGCAAACAAACGCAATTTATGCGCAAAATAAGCAAAACAAACCATTAAGAATTTGATTCCACTCACTATCAAATATCCTTCGCTTTATTTGAACGGTATCAGAAGAGGAAATCGGCCGCACACAAATTATTTTTATAAAAATACGTTTTCATGTGCTAAACAACGATCTGTTTAATTAAATAGTCGTAAGCAAACGATCTGTGTAGTACGTTACTATATTCTGAGTGGATTGGGACAAGTTGACGTACATCATCTGCACAAGAGAAAGTTTCTGATGAGTTTGTACGTAATCACAAGCATTAAAAATTAAAATGTTGTCGATTGTCTGTCGATTGATTTTCACCGATTTTCACCGATTCTTATACCAGCACATAGTTTAGATACATCCAAACATTTATCCTTAAATAGTTGTAAGGGGTAATAATTGTTTTCAAAAATTACAGTTTAAGAAATTAATTGAGCTCTTAATATGTTAAAAATATTCTAGGATATAATTTTGGACTACATAAATACATTGGACTACAAATTAAATGTCTTAGCTAAAATATATAAATAAATTTGAAAAAGTAAACAATAGAGTAAAAACAGGCTAAGAGCATGTCGAACCATGCTTACTGTAGGGTTCCTAAGCCGTTACTATAAAGAAATGCATTACAGATGAAAAAACTACATTATTACACCTTTTAGGGTTTCGAACCGAACTGGCAAAAACGGAACCCTTATGGTTTTGTCATGTCTGTCCGTCCATTGGTATGGTAATTTTTGGCAATGCTAAAGCATTTTACTCAAACACTACAAGATGAATATAGATGAAATTTGGAGTATAGAGTGGAATATAGAGTATATAGAACATTGAGTGGAGTATGGAGTATAGATTCTTGTGTAAGCCGCTATTTACTTTGGTGGTTATATAATAAAAATAAGTATTTCTCTTGGGGCAATTCATATATGTAATAGAAGTTGATATAATTTTTTTTCAGCAAGCATCAACGTGTAGCACACATTTCGACAGTTCTTTTAAAAATACTAAAGTATAAGCAATTTTCTGATTACATGAATAATTTCGGAAATATTTGCTCCGAAATTTGCAGAAATTATGTCCTCCCCCCTCTATTTTCTAAATCGTATGTCTAAAAATATTAAAAATATAACGAAGATAACGCTTAATAGATACTTTCAACGAAAATTAATTTGAACATAGTCGGATATACCGTTTTTGGGTTATTTCCGAAAAACTGCGCTTCTTAACAAAAGGACATGAGTGGTATGAAAATACTCTCTTTTGCTGGTGCATTTTAGTTTATACTTATTTAAAAGTAATAATCGATATACCTACTCGTTGCTCTAGTTATAGGCGATTAACTTTAGTTGCCTATAACTAGATATACGCACTTGCGTATTCCTACTTTGTGCTGGAAACATGAAAAAAAGTGTTAACGGCGTTGATATTTTCGTTTGTAATGCATTTCTTTGTAGCTACAAAACTCTATAGTGAACATAGTCCGATGTGCTTTTGGCCGGTTTTCTTCCATATTTCTGGCACATAGTAAATATAAGCACTTTAGTCGCCTATAACAAGAAAAAGAAGTAGATATGTCGACTTTACTCTTAATTGTGCTAGTAAAAAAGCATATTTTCATGGCACTTACATTCTTTTGTTGGGAAATACAGTTTTTAGTCAATATGTCGGTATATCCGATCACGTTCAAAATAATTTTCTTTGAAACTATATCTTAAGCGTTACCTTTGTAATTTATTCCATATTTTTTGAGACATACGTTTTAAAAAATAAAGACGGGGGACATAATTTCTTCCATATGTTGATGTTCGCTGAAAAACATTTTTTTTAGCTTCCATTACTTGTATGGAGTGCCCCCCTAGAAATATTCATTTTTGTTAATCAAATATCAAACTAAATAACGGATTATATAAAACATCTATATTCCAAATTTCATCATTATGCATCTTGTAATTTTTGAGTAAAAGGACGGACAGAAGGACATGATGAAACTTTTTGTTGTTTTGGCTCGGAACCCTAAAAACGACTGATTTATGTTACAAAAATGCCGTCCCTGTTCTGGCCTGATCCGAAAGTTCCCATCACAATCATTTTCAAATCCAATGTTTATGACTCTCAAAACGAGTTTGCGATTCAGACCGTGAAAAGGTATTCGCTATAGTTGTTTTGTAATCGAGCAGAAACCTGTTTATGATATTAGGACCGTCGGCCTTTAAGGTATAACTTAGTGTGGTTAGCTGACGCAAAATATATGCAAGAACAAAGCCGAATTCCGTATACACATTCAAGGCAACTAAAGGATTTTTTAGCTAGATATGTGGATTCATTCAAAAATCAGAATTACCCGACATACTTCTTGTATATCGTGAGTAGTGAAAAAATAAAAATGGCGAGTAATTCTGCCTTGTGAGTGAATTATGTCGAGCGCGTGTTCCTGAATTATGTACTTACTGTCGAATATCTGCGTCTAGTTGCTTGGCTACTGTTTTTCTATTTTTTTTTTGATTTTTGTGGCTGTCATTCTCTAAAAAAGAAGTTTGAAAGAGGTGATTTTTCATTCCTGATGAAGGATTGCATTTCTGAGCTTCATTCTGAAGTTAAATTTCGTCTACGATCTAGGCGTTTGGGGAATGACCTTCAGACCCTGGAGGTTGCTGACTTTGATTATGGCCATACCTTTAGGCCTTGGAGCGTTATGCTTGAGTTTCTGCTTCGAGAGCCCCAAGTTTTTAGCTAACCAAGGGCGAACCGAAGACGCCATTAGAATATTGAAAAAAATACGCGCAATAAACCACGGAGGTGACGGGCAATATCCGATAAAAAATATGATTCTGGACGAGGAAGGCAACGTTGCCCCGCGAGGCAGAGGACCCATCCTGAGGTCCATCTGGAGCCAGACCGCGCCCCTGTTCAAGCCCCCGCTGCTGTGGAGGACGCTGCAGCTGTATTACTTGACGGCGGTTCTTTACAGCTGCAACAACAGTTTCATGATGTGGTACCCCTTTATCACGAACGCATTCTTCGTGGCTTACGGGCAAGGAGTCACTAAAATCAACGGTCTCTGCCAGCTGGTCACTGCAGGAATAAGTCCTGCAGGTTTATCCGCCAATAGCACAGCTGAAGCCGTGAGTAATTTTACCTTCCTTATTGCTGTTTTGTAATTTTCTCAAATCTTGTTTACCATTCTAAGGATTTATTTATATTATAGACTATTTTTCACTCACATCCTTTAATATCGCACAAAAAGTGTAATTCATCTATGAACATTTATTTGAAGTCGTAATTTTCGCAACAATTATTTAGGTTTCCATAGAAAAATTATTATGTGCATAGGTCATTGTAATATTTGTAAAAATAGAATTATTTCAATTGTTATTCATGTTTTGGTGATAAATTGATACTAATAGTGTGACTATTCAAATATGTTAAATAACAAATAATATAAATACTTATAACGAAGTATTGTGTTGAAAACTTTTGAATACATAAATATGTATACTATCGAGCGCATTTATGAAAATACACGTAATTTCTTCTTTTTTACGCACCCAAAAAAATTATTTAAACTTAATTTTCAAGAAACATAACATTGATCATATTCTTAGAAATGACTTGTGCATACCACTGTATCTGATCGTTGCGTCGGTCGTTGGCTGTCTACTGAGTCCGTTCGCTGTATTACACCCAGTCAGTGTTTTTTCGATAACGCAACATGGGTTTTTCTAAAAATCCTAGTTGTAATGTCTTTCTTCCCTCCTTATTAAAATAATAAACTCTTTTACACAAATTGTCTGTGTGACTAATCATGAATACACAATCAGCATTTAAACATTTTTTCGCCGTCCGAGTAATATTTACATTGAACGATTTTAGACGTTTGGTAAAGGATAATCAAAAGAATACATTTTTAAATATTTTTTCTTATATGTAAAAAGCTATTTCTATTGATTCCAGGACACTGAAGTCTGCCGAGATTATCTTGAAGACTTAACGATCTACAGCGGTATAGTCTTAAGCATACTATTAACGGTCGTTAACCTTATACTAGCAGTGTTTGCGAAAAGGAGGAAAGGTGTCATGATAACGGTACTCCTGGCATCGTCTACGGCAGGAGTCGCGACCAACCTCGTTCCCGAGCCTTTCACAGCGATGCTGCTGTTCATGGTCTTCCTGATGGTGTCGATGGGAATCGGCATATTGTTCACCTATTACGTCGATCTCTATCCAACATCTTACCGGTAGTACTATATGTTTCATTTTGTCAAATTCATGTGCGAGAAGTAATCAACATATATTATAAAAGTAAGTGTACAATCTGCGTGCGACAAAAACTCCAAAACGAATTAAGGTACGACCAAGGGATGATACACTTGCATGGGGTGATAGCCCTTTATTCCCTCTCGATCAAGATCATTTTTGTTTTTACCTAAAGGGCGCATTTTTGAAAATATAAAGGCTGAAGGTTTTGCCTTCCGGAAATTTTTATAATACTTCATAGTGTTTGTGAATATTCGAGAGCACTACGATTCCGGAATATTCCAGGATGTTTTTGAAAGCTCCAGACTATTCTCAAAAATTTCGAAACATCCTGGAACATTTTGGGATGTTGTTGAATGTTCTCGAATATTTATGAATGCTCTGGACTATTGTAGAAGTTTCTAGGAGGTCAAACTTTTAGCCTTTGTATTTCCAAAAGTAAGACCCTTAGATAAAAACAAAAATGATCTTCATCGAGAATTTTCGAGAATGACGAAAGATCTTTTAGACTATTCGAAGATAGTCTGAAATGTTTAAAAATTTTTCAGAAAATTTGAGAATATTTATGAGGGTATTATTAATATACTATTACTTGTCTGAAACGTTTAAAAACATTCTGAAACATTACAAAATATCCATTGGTAAGATTATATAAAACACGGTCCATCTTGGGTCCAAACATTAGTTACCTATCAGTGACGAAATGAACAACTCGAACAACGTAAAAATTTCAAAATATTGTTGTGAGTATATAAAAATAAACAGTGAAGTATGAGCAGTAAAAGTTATACACAGTGACAATATATTAGGTCGGGGGAAAGGTTTTTTTTATATAATATTAGTAAAAAGTTGTAGCAAAATATGTTTGGTTGTGTTCTTTGTATCTGGATAGTTTTGAAACCATTAAATAGAAGAAGTTTTAAGAAAAAAAAAAATAAAAAGTAAAAAGGTGTTCCGTCATTTTCTTATTGTTTTTCTGTCCACCAAAATGAGTGAATCTAACGTAGAATTACGATACATTTTGAAGATTTATTACAGAAAAGAGAAAAATGGGACACATGCCACGAAAGACATTTGTGACATTCACGTATACCTATACGTATACGTATACCTAATGCAGTGTCGGTACGAGTAGCATAAAACTGGTTGAGAGTTTTTAGTCCGGTAATTTTGATGTCAAAGATGACTCGCGTTGGTCGACCTTTTATAGATAGTCAATGACATTTTGGAAAACGTAGAATAAGATCAGCACATTAGTTAATAGGACATAGCTGAAAAGCTGGGGATTTACCACAGAACAGTTGAATTTGACACATTTCAAAAACTTGGATGTACAAAAAAGCTCGCTCCTTGGGTCCCACGCGAGCTCAATAAAAGAAATCTAATGAATCATGAAAACCGAATAATAATGAAAACCGAACCATTTTTGAAAAGATTGATCACCGGCGATGAAGAATAGATTACCTACGACAAGGATGTGCCAAAAAGATCATGGTTAAAAGCCGAGCAAACCTATAGAGGCCGTCCATATATTACGTCATTATAAATTAGGGGGGGGAGGTTGGTCTGCGGATGACGGTAGATGATGGAAGAAGGGGTTTCGAAATTGACGTCATTCTTGTGATACCAGTTACTCCAAAATGTACAATAGTATATTGTACTCGAGCCAAATGATTCGAGTCAAAATGAATATGGGGAGGATACGGAGATATTACCCGTGATCCAGGATTTGCAAGAATGGGTGAAAACTAACTCCGTGGGAGCTATCCAAAGAAAACTAAATATATGTATAGAATAGGGAAGAATAATATTATTACATAATAATAAAAAAGATGATTCTATAACAAAACGTTTTAATGTTACCCTATTTTTTCAAATCCGCAAATGTTTTAATTTTATCAAACTGGAAACGACGTCAGTTTCGCGAGAGGGGGGGGGTCATTAGGAAATGACGATAGGATGATTGTAAGGGGGTCGAAAATCAGAAAAACCGATGACATAATATATGGACGGCCCCAATTAGACTATAGCGAAAGCCGGATTAACTCGCAGTAAGTTGACGCTATGTGTCCGGTGGGATTGAAAGGGCATTACTCATTATGAGTTTTTATCGTCGATCAAAATCGTCAATTCTGATTTCTACTGCCAACCGCTGATGGAACTCAAGCAAGAAGTAGAGAAAAAACGGTCGGAATTCATTAACAGAAAGGGTGTGTTTTTTCACCATGATAACACCAGACCACACACATCTATAGTCAAATCCAAAATAAGTTCATTTCGTAGGTATACATTTGAAATACGTCTTAACATATAAAGAATTTACAATTTTTAAATATTCGTTCTTTTATTTTCAAATTACCACTTGTTCGTAAGGTGAGAATAACGAGCGGGAGACATGAGGATAACTTTTTTCAAACCAAAATTACATAGAAATACAATCATATGTAAAGTTATTGCAAGAAAAACAAACCGTCGTAAGTCGACGTCGTTATGATCATTTATCCGCTAAATATTTAGAAATTGTATAATTCCCTTTTTTGCAAAATATTTTCTTCTTTTTCTTCTTTTGCATATTTCCATATATGTACAAATTGAAAGTTATTATCGTTCATAACAATGCGGGAACAGTTGAGATAAAATTTAACCATTACTTACATCCAATCTTAATTACCATTCTAGGCAGTAACTTATGAAAGTTAAACCAAAAACTTGCATTGTGCTATTCATTAAAGTAGCTATTAATCTGGGTTTGGCCATTTTTGTAAAAGATGTATGAAAATCGATTTCCTAAAGTCCTGTATAGAGCCAATGTGTATGATGAAAAGGTTGGAAAGGGGCGCCCTAGAAAAAATTATGCACACCAAGTTAGTTGTATAGTGAAGAATAAATTACATGGTATCCATCGCCGACGAGGCTACAAGAAACAATTGACGAATATCAGTGAGTCAAGAGAATAACGGAGAGATTGCACCGAGAGAAAGAGCTGTCGCAGTCTCTGTCTACTGTCTGCTCCTCTGGCAAACATAAGGGCTTTTATGTGTTTATGTATATTGAGACGAATGTTCTACTTTTTCAGAGTTATGGTCGCGTGCTTGGGCGTGATGTTCGCCCGGTTGAATTCGCTCATCGGCACCAACCTGGTCGGTGCCTTCATCAAAGACCACTGCACGGCCACCTTTTATTCTTGGAGCGCCTTCGTATTCTGTAAGTATTAATTTTAACGTATATGAACAAAAATAACTTCTAAGACCACGTCGTATATTTTACCGGCTAATTTCTAATTTCATTTATTTCGGTCTATAGAAAAACAAAAAAATGGCGGACACTGTTTTTACTTTTTATTTTTTTTTCAAATGTCATAAATTTAATGTTATGAAAACTAGACTAGACAAATACAAACAGAATAACCAAACAAATTTTATTGCAACTTTTTACTTAAAGAATACGAAAAAGCTTTTTCCCCGACTTAATATATTTGTCCATTTCTCTACGATTTTGAAATTTATGTCTTATCTCAATTTAATAGCGGTTTGACCGATCTTAATAAAAATAGTAAGAACATGTGACTGTGAACAAGAACATGTGGGTGCCCTATCTATTGAGAGCTATATATAGTCTGTTAGTTTGTCTAAGCTAATCTTCGAAATGATTTCGAACTGATATTAATCTTGCATAGAAACAGGTTACTTCAGGAATAAGAAAAAAAAAATGTCAGTTAGGTCTTTGTACACATTATTAAGAAATTTGGTAAAATCAAATGTACACATGCCTAAAGCGTTCGTGACATACGTATGTTATTTAAATTAGAGGTTAATGATAATATATGAGCTGTTCACCAAAAATCCTTTTTTGAAGTTCTTCAAAACTTTCCTGAAGTCACTAATTAAAACTATTATACAATAATTGTTGTTAATATACACGTATTACTAATTACATTAAAAATAACTTTGGAATCAATTAAAAAGTTTGAAAGTAATTAAAAATAAATAAAAAAAAAACAAATTCTAGGACAGATTTGAACCCAGGCACCCTGCGCGCCACTTAAAGCTAAACAGTTGAACTTGATCCTCGGGCGAAAATAGTCGTTTTATTTTTGATATTACTACCGCCATCTTTCGGCAATTAGAAAAACATAAAACATTCAACTTTCCTTTCAGATATTTAAGCGAAATAACAGATCAAACCTGAATAACTGCGAATTAAAAAATTCAATTACAGCTAATCCATATTTTTTCGGTTATTCTCCATCGATTGGTGATGAGGTTGAAAAAGAAATTAAGATTAAAAGTTAAATAGTTTCTTAGTTATCGTGATTACACGGGATTTTCAGGCGACAGTAGAAGCATACCTACGCTCGCGCTTAAGGCATGCAATAGGATACGTTTTATTAATCCATATGTACCAATATATGAATTTGTACTAATATATTTTTATAAAATTTTCCCATTCATATTTATTTCATGATGCACCTAGACTATGTTTATTGATTTTAAATTTTTAATTTTGGTTGCAAACAGTCAAATCAATAAAGTTTCTATTTGTTTGTTTGTCCAAGCTGATTTCCGGAAAACTTTGGGTAATGGGTTGTGACAAAATTTTTAAAAGGGATAGAGTTTGTATTTTTTTTTTCGTTTTCTTTGCGTGCCCAAACCTTTTCATCCGATTACTATCAGACTGGCTATATGTTGTTGTTGATGGATTTCTGAAAAAGACTAGCATTTGTATCCGACTTCGTCTGCATATTTGTACTATTGAACGGAACAGCTACATCAGTTATAAAAATTCCTTCACTTATAAGAAGTTCCTTTAGTAAAATAGACTATTAATATTTTCGCCTTGATTTCCTTTGCGTATTTGTGCTATTACATAATCTAAAATGCTTTTACTCATAAAAACCTGCACCATTTTGGAATAATATAGCCTAAATTTTATTTTGATAATAGTTTTTGCTCCGGATTTGTCCGGATTGGAACGGTGACCGGTAGCGGAATTAACATCGCAAGCAGGACGAGAAGCAAAATTGAGGGTCCAGACTGGAAAGGATTGAAGTCGAGAACGGGATACAGTTGAAATGGGATATGTAACTAGAATTTGAATCAAAAGCGTGACTGAAATCGAAATCAGGAGCATTACAGCCATCAGGATCCCATGATTAAGAGCGTGATCGACCGATATACATTATGAAGGAACTTATACTATGTCCACGCGGGCGGAGTGGCGGGCAGAAGCTACTATATAAATAAATAAGAAAATTAATTGATAAGAGGATCTTTATGTCAACAATGAGATGATTTAATAGTTGTTTGTTCCATATATTTATCATCCTACCCCTACGCCACTGCTGATACTTATTTAAAAAATTATGATAACACAAATCAATTCTGTAATAGTCAGTCTGCAGTCTTTTATGTTATTTAATGGGCATTATTCTCTCCAGAGGCAGTGAGCCTGCGCCGTAAGGGCCGGGGAAGCCTTTTTTCAACATTAAATTAAATTTATAAACAATAAACATAGAACTCCGGGACACGAGACTTTTTTAATTGTAATTTTTTTCTCTTCTAGGACCCTTTCCAACTTTTGCTATAGTTTTTGAATAATTGATATGAAACTGGGCCTCTTTTTCTTAGTCAATAACTGCAATTTTAAACACAGGAAAAAATCGCGAAAATGACTTTTTTAAAATCTCTGATTAATATGAACCATTGTTCATATTATTAGAAGAATTAAAAATATTTTTTAACAAAAATTCATTTCTCTTATGAACATTAATAAGAGAGAATTTAAATTTACATGAAATTTATTTTTGAACATTTTTAGAATAATATTTTTTTTCTCTTTTTCAGCCGGAGTCATAATAATATATTTCCTCCCGCCAGACAAACCAATGATGAAAACATGACATGAAAGAGCAATAAATACTACAAACATTTATTTCTCTACATTATTTAATATTACTTAAGAGTCGTGAGGTAGGGTTGGGGGGGTTTTGGATAGCATCAATATTGATCACAACAGAGAAGATGGGTTGTTTGTTACATATCAAGCGTATATTTTCGTGCAAACCTTGGCCCAGAAAATCTTGTTGGAAGTTGCCATATAACATCACGTGGTGATAAACTCAAGTGGCTGTATGAAGATAATGCCGGTCTTCAAAATAAATTACCTACAGTTGAGCTCCAAGATACTTGTTCACTTGACAGTGTGAAAAACAGTCAACAAAGTTCGAAGACACTGATTTTTATATTAGCATGTTCTGCTTTTTTTTAAGAAGCGACCATATAAATATAGAAAACTTGTATGTTTAAGAAATACATAAAACTTAACGATAAATAGATCTATCAAAATCAAGATGATCTTTTCTAGACCACTTTATAATCATGTTGAAGGACCTGAAATACACAACTTGAATTTATATTTTGTTTTTATAAACTCACGTCCAGAAAGATAGGCAGAGATTACAGATTCTCACATGGTACGACCTTTGCATATCTCTCTTGCTTCACTAATATCCATCAATTTTTTCATGTAAGCTCCTCGGTTTCGAGTGCTTAAAATTTGGTTCTTTTATAATATGCCATAATTTGACGTGCATAGAAATTTCTAGGATGACTCTTGCTGACCTTTTCATTATACACATTCGCTGTATATTTTTTGTTGTCAATCTACTTTCCCGATTATCAAATCACAGCAAAATACCTTCTTCTAGTCTATTCACTACATCCTAAGTGCTTTCTGACATCACTGTTCCTATAACTATTTATTAAGATGCTCCATAGATAGTACGTATAATCAAATTACTTTTTAAAAAATTTTTAAATCATAGGTTCTAAAATAACATTTGAAATACGTCATAATTTTTTGCGAATTTACTCATTACCCCACATTCAGAAGGTAATTTTCCCTCAAGGAGAACAAAAAAGAACTTAAGGGTAGTGCTTTTATAATATCATCATAGATAGCCAAAAAAAGTACAAAAACATTGACGATAGAAGTCAGGCCGCCGACGCCCGTGGATGTTTGTCTTTTAAATATTCGGAAGGTGTATAATACACTTTTTGACTGAGTGATTATGAAACGGATCTTCATATGGCCTACATATATATTAACTGTTTGATTATACACGTGTGTTTTAGCATGTGTGATCGTCTAGTTAATTAATTGAGTAAAATTATGTAGCGCGGAACAATCTAGCTTTGAATCGGGAACAGAAGTTCGATAGGGTTCCCGGTCTGACCATAATTTTATTTGATTGTCGCGAAACCTAAGTACGCTAGAGTTCTCCGATTCGTTCATATACGTATTAAAATACTAAATATATAAATTTATTTAAGTAAATTACACCTTAAAATATAATAGAAAACAACACATTTTACACAATACACAGTCAAATGAAATATTATACAATATAATAAAATTAAAATAAAATGTGAACAATAGAATATTATGGTAAGCATTTAAAATATAATTATCAGTATTGTGTTGTGTAAGATTTCCTATATTTAAACCGTAATTATTTTAGTAACTTATTAGTGACGTGGCTTTATTACAAGGTTTGATTTTTCTGTACTAAAACCACCTCTAGGGATAGGTGTTTAATTTGCAATGGAGCCAGGAATTTGGTCTGATTTCCTTGCAGATGAAACCCCGCTTAGGCACCCATATAACCCTCGACGAACAGTTATGATGCGTATCAGACCCGCTCACCTACCTCGGGTCCTTTTAAATATGACATTACCGAGATAGATCAAATGCAAAGGGAAATTTAATATCCCGATTAATAAACTTTATTTCAAAATTAGGAACAGCTCCCGGGGTCCAGTGCTCATTCAGGGAATGAACTGCCAGCCTGAAAGATAACTAGTTATTAAGAAATCTCCGCACGCGGAAGACAATGATAAAATACTAAGTATGTAATAAAGTAGAATTTCTTTCCTGGCGGCCACCGTCCACGATGTCTTTAAGAATTGTTAAGGCCGCTTCGCTAAAGTGGTATTCGCGTGGACACGCAGCTAGAACCAACCCCCGAAACCCTGATTTGCCCGTTATCTCACCGATTTTTCCCTCAAGACCGACTGCCCTTCGCGTGTACCAGAATCAATTTCCCTTCCCCCGTGCGCCCAGCGTCCGCGCATTATAACATCGCCCGGTTGAATTGTCTTCCCTTCAATTGTTTTCGTAAAGATAAATGCCGCTTTCTTTCTTTTTTTGTTGCCTAGAGGCATTGACGTAAAAACTGCGCACATTACCATTTGTTGTTACGTTTATAAAAGAACACATATACACTTAACATTATTGAAACTTAGAAAATAAATATATAAAAAAAATTGTATCCCAAATCACGTCATGAATTGAAATAATCAATTTTAATAATACAATCAAATAAAATCAAATCAAGTACCAATGAATATCAATTAATCAAACAAACAAATCAACCATTATACTTAAACAATCGAATAAAGCAATAACTCATATCTCACCTAATTAATTATAAATAACTTTATCATCAACTCATTCCTAACACTTCACCTAATCATCTAAATCAAAGTACGCAAACATCATACCTAATGCAATTCATAAGGTCAGTCACAATCACATCCATTAATATAACTCATGATATTAACCATAAATGCACCGCATACCACTGGCGTGCACCACCCGTGTACCACAAGAATGTACCGCACTGCACGCAGTAGCCGCTATTGTTATTGTTTATTATTGAAATTTGTTACTCATGAAACACGTTGCATTTTTCTGATCCCATTGCACCTCTGTACTCTTCAGAATTTAAACTATCGGATGGGGTACTATTTTGTCAGAAATGAGTATTAATCGCAATTATGAAAATATTTATATGGAACGTAAATAAGTGTTACCAAGCGCGCGTCGTTTATGTAAACTGTAAATTAGGGTAAAATAGTATGAATTACAAAACAGTGAGAAATACTATACACAGGTTGATGAAAAATACACCATAATATAAAAGGATTTGAATAAATGGTCTATCCGAAAAATCCCGAAACTCTTCTAAGATTATGTTTAAAGAATGATTTGACCTGCGTATATGATCATATATATAGTATCTGGGGTTTATATAATGTATATACATACATCATTTATGTATATACATTATATAAACATGGGACGCCTTAAATGTCTATCAACAGTGAACCGCTGATGTCTAAATGATGTTTACATACCCAAGTTGTATACTGTACATCCCACGATTTTATTTTTTTTCTGATCAATACTCTACATTGATGAGAAGGATGTTATGAAGACTGGTGGTACCTAGGACCTAGCGAATTGTTTTTTTAGCTTTTAGTACATTTTCTACATCATTGTTACCATTAAAACCGACCAACTTATTTTTTTTTTCTTATTTTATTTACCATTGTAATGTCCAGAAAGTTCCACCTCACAATTAGAAAGTCACTGTACGTTCCTTCGAAAAGACATCACACTCCTCGAGAGCATGCAGCTTGTCTAGAGACTTGACAAGACGCAGGCGCAGTACAGCGAGTCCTTAAATCAAACTTAAACCGGTATTGTTTAGGTCCGTTGTTTTCCGTTAAAGATAGTGTCATTTGAGAAGTTATCTCTATCTACGAGAGTACTCAATCGCCTTTTCCATCAGGGAAATGAAGCATTTGGTGTCTTCATGCGCTATTTCCTCGGTATGCCTCTCCTGCCATTCTTCCAAGCTCACAGCTCTAATTTCTTTTTTAAAATACGGTGACGGAATCCGATGATACTCTACTGTCGTCTTTTAAGTGAGAGCAGCATACCTGGTGAGGTCGTCTGCACGCTCTTCGCATTCCATTGTGGTGCGACCCAAAAGAAGCACATGGCCTTCCTCTCGAAGCGATATCGAAAATGTCACGCATAATTTTATGCGTGACGGCCCGCGGGCCGGTCAACAGCTGCAGCGACGACCTAGTGTTGTCAAGTCATCAGCCGATTCTTTTCCTTTTAAAAACGCTGTATCTATGTATATAGTCAAATTAATTAAATACAAAATGACATAGGAAATTAATTAAATGAAAAAAATACGAATCGTAGAGTAATGGAGTCTTACTGCGTTCGACTCGGCTGCAGCTCGAAAATGGGCCGCCTTGGCCGGAGAGGTACCACACTCTCACAGAAAACGGACAAGTAATGCAAGCAAGCGAAGCCTGCGCTGTTGCATTGCATCTATTCACTGAGAGTTCCAGTGGCCCACTCCCCTTGCCATCACCTCATTTCATTCGCCATCAACCCATTCCCCTCTCCATTGTTCTTTTCCTCTCTATCACATATCTTATCTTTTTCCGAGAGGCTGAAACGTATTGGTGACTTCTCTCGCGTTGTAAGCGTCCATGGACGGCGGTAATCACTTACTCCCAGATAGCTCGCGTGCTCGTTCGCCTCTCGGGAATGCTGTGAAGAAAATAATAAAAGGAACGTAATAATTTGATTCTTATCATTTACTTATAACTAAAAAAAGATTTTTATAAAAATATGATACAAATCGCCTTCAAAATCTTATTAATATATAATATTATTAGGTATTTTTGTAGACATTCCCAACTCAAAATATACCAGACACAGTTGTATTTTATCTTTTACCATTTGATATCCTCCTTTTAATCAACTCCAAATTTTTCATTTATATTCAATTTGCTTTAGCTTTAAATAATATACACCGAATTATTTTTTAAGCTTATCTCATAGCTTATAACTTTTTTACGGTGAAACTAGTTATCTATGGCATAGAGACTGATTTGAGGCGATTAATGACTAATTCATGGCGTAACAAACACGATGTTTTCAAACTTATAAAAAAGACCTATAATGAGTAGTAACGTAACAGATGCGAGAAACTTGGAACCTATTAGATCTTTTGCTGGTCCGTAGGCGGATGTGGTAGGGCGCGGAGGTATGGAGGGTTCCTCCTTGAATAGAAAAAACGAAATTAATGATTGGTCTTAGAGGAAACTTATAAGTTATATATTTTGAAAAACTTGGGTAAAGTATGACACCACAATTTTGATTTTCATTTTATTTGTGTTATTCTGTCGTGCAAGTAGTAAAAATGTTCAGTTATAGTTGTGAAATTTGTGACGGAAATGTTAGCTTATTAAAATTAAACAGTGGTCTAAACGCATTTAATCAGTATTCTTATACAGAAAAGTTACAAATTCTGCAAACCGGCCGGCCGTTATCAAATACAAAGTTTACTCAAAGTATGAGAAATGTAAATCCAAAATTTAATAGTAAATAGTTTGAAATGCTTAGTTGACTTAATGCATGCAATCACAAAAATGGATTGTTATGTTTTCTATGTATTTTATGTACAACTACGAAATTGGTTTGGAACAATCACGAATACGTGATTTACATAATTTGACAAATGCTGTTTAAAAACACGACCAGTCAGAAAAATACGACTCTTAAGTCGTGCTTAAAATTACATATTCACTTTTGGATAAACTCCCATCGAAACAAGTTTATGTAGCCAAAATAAATTATACATTCAGAAACAAAATTCAAAAGTAGACAAATCGTAACATTTTTCAACGTTTAATCGATATTGTATGCTTTTTGGGTAAACAAGAATTACCTTTTCGAGGATAAGATGAAACTACCTGTTTGTTATCTGGAGGGAATTATTTAGAAATGGTACATATGTTTGTCGAAATATGATGGTATTTTGAAAAGTCGTTTAGAAACTTCTTCTCAGGCTTTTACAGGTTTATCCAGTATAGTTCAAAATGATTTGATTTATGGTATTGCCTCACTGATACAGAGTACAATTAAAATACAAATAAAGTATAGATAAACTGATTTTATTGTAATTATTGTTGATGAAATATCAGATGTCAGTGTAAGGGAATAGCTTGTAGTTATATTGCGATATTTCGTAGATTTCAGAGTAGGTGACCTATTGATAAATACGCGATAAATGTCAGTTTGGAGCATAAAGCTATTTCACTGAGTTGAGTACTTTTGCATGTCCTTGAAGAATGTGATGGTTTATCTAAAATGATAGCTCAAACATATGACGGCGCAGTAATTATGTCTGCTGAGAAAAACAGTGTCCAAGCTAATATTAAAGAACGTTTTCTTTTAGCCCTTTTTGTTTGGTTTCTGCTCATATTCTAAATCTGATTCTTTATAAATCATGTCAACGCATCAGAGAAACTAAGGGATATTTCAGTATTATTAAAAGCATTATAAAAATAAATATTCAGTATTACGGGATTTTTTTTTCACGGTAGCACGAAAAGATTAGCTCATTACGGCCAGTTCACCAAAATGCCACTCATGGCCGAAACACGTCGGTCTTATAATTCGTGCATCGTAAATGTAATTTCTAAAAAAATTTACATTTGAAGTTTTAGTTTAAAAATTTAAATTTGAAGTTGAAGTTCGAGTTTTTTCGAAGGAATAAGTGAGAATGTCGAAAGATTTCCTTAAGCCACGTTATTCTGGAATAGTATAAAAGAATTTGATTTTACATTTTTTTGTATATTTTTAATATTTTCGTAGAAACAGTTATTCTTTACGAAATATTACAGAAAAAAACTTCTGGCATAGCTTAAGGCGTGCAGATAATTAAATAGTTTCAAATATTTATAAAAATATCACATTAAAATTTTGGCACACTTAAAATAATATTGTATTTGTGGCTAGCCTAAAAAGAACGAAATGTAGATGACATCAAAAGTCACCACGAGCGTCTACTTATTGAGATATTAGATAAGGTTCTTAGCGAGTTCCGAGACCTCTACAGAAATTTAAAAGATTTGAAGACATTTGAATTCCTATCTCAAGAAAATTTTAATAGGTTCAACACCTTTTTCTCTGATATTCTGCTTTTGTACGATTTTGTAAATGTTTACAGTGCTCACGATTTTTATTTAGATCGTTTGAGAAACAGTCAAAATACGAATCCAAATCGGTTGAATTTCGATATCTCAATGTAAGTAAAATAATAGAACATTTGTATGAAAATAATTAACAAACAATTTTTATGACTTGCGAAATTAATCGTCACTGTTCCTGCAACTAGCAACTGACATTTTCATATCTAAAACGCCTACATGCATTTTAACACAATATCCAGGGCGGCTTGTCGATCTGTCGATGATTTTCATTGAAAAAGAGCTGTTGACCGATTTAAACCGCTCCGCAACCTTTTACGACGACGTTTTGAAAATATATTTTAAAAAAAGACAAGCGGCTGGATTTAACGTACAAATAATATATAATAAGGTTTAAAGCAAACATTTGCAGTTGCAATTTCCATTCTCTTATTTTTCTATTACATTATCCATTTAACTAAGTAAAAGATCTTTTACTTTATAGTTAGTACTTTATAGTTATTAATATAGTTACACGCGAAAACGAAAACATTCAGAACACAAAACGATACAATTTTGTCGGTTTCTTTAACTAGCCAGAATCCGAAATTAAAAAATTCTAGTCAGAACAAGAGAGTCGATCAATCAATTGATTGTTTATGTAATAATGATACAATTTATGCACTTTATAGATTATTATAGAACTAAAAGCAAATAAATATATCTATCTAAAAAATATGGTTCAATCATTCAGAAAAAAAGGATTGTTCGGCTAATACTTGTTAAAAGATATGGTAATTCTCTAAAAAAAATGTTATGCTTATAGGAATGGATTTTTTTAATCGAGATTTTTTCTTAGTTCTAATCAGTATCTTGTGTCAATAGTATCCTCCCATGATCAATTGGATCATGGGAGGATACTACCGACTATAATTATTGTGATAAATAAATACTTGTGTAGTATTTTATAATACCATTTTGGCAATTGAGAAATTGGTAATGATAATTCCAAAGGTAATGAGATAATTTATGACTTGTATATGTTAAAATATATAAAACTACAGTAAATTTCTCAAATGTAATTGATTTGTCTAGTAGTGCATCATGTGAGTATATTAAATTTTATGTGTATTTATCTTGTTGGTCGCTGTAAACTATAATTGGGTTGAGGAAAAATTTAGTGATTTGTATTCCTTCAGTGTTCTCTATTGAAATTGATAATTTTAATTTCGCCGACCATATTATTTTACTATCTGAAAACGCTACGTAGGTGGAAGCAATGTAGTATTCATTGCAATTTGTAGGTACCAAAGCAGGTTCAAAGATAAATTTATGTAAAACCTAAATTTTGATAAATAATATAAAACATTCCTTATATCTAGACCAAAAATCAGTAGAATACGTCTATAGCTACATATATTAAGACAAGCGAATCTTTTATAGAAGATACAGTAATGAACTAGTAGTTTAAAGAAGAATTTCAGACGCATGGAGAAAATGTTGGAGTTTGAAGGAGGTACTAAACAGCAAAATGTCAATGATAATAAAAAAAGATAATAGACACATCATGGAAGTACACAATACGATCAAAAAGCAAAATCAGATCCAGCGAAAAGAGTGAAGAGAGGATCATCCGAATGTTGGGAAAATTACGAAAAATATCGCAAGTTAATATACGAAAAAAAACAAAAGTAAGAAATTAAAGTTGAAGTGGCACTGGGCAAGCCATGTAGCCAGAATGATCCACAAGAGATGGACTATTATTGAAATTGCAATGATTGTGTAATTACTGCTTTTTGTACCCTGTCGGTCATGTTCCGCAAACTTTTTAACTAAAGAGTTTTCAAATTAGCACGGTTGTCTATCTGTAGTAAAGGTATGAAATTTAAATTTTTAAGTAATATTAATTACTGAAGGAAAAAGTACGTAACGCTGACTATGTACTATTTTACATTTCCATACCATTTGCCGGTGGACATCCAACATATAAAGGCATTCTTGATCTTTGTGAAATAATGATAATAGCCCAAAGTAAAAATTAACGTTTAACAAAACTGAAAAATTTAGAAAAAAAAATTATATTATTTTGTAACATATATACGATTGCACAGCTTTGCATACGTTAAATTTTTGTATAAATATAGCTCGTTATTTTGAAAAAAGAAGCCGCAAAATTTTTACATTTTTTTCGAAATAATATTTTGATTGCCATTGTTTTCGAATGAGTCCTACCAAAAGTTATGAAAAAAAAAAAAATTTATGTTTCATACAAGTAATTCCTTCCATCTGCAAAACTAAAAATATTTAAGAGATTTAACGATTTATTTAATAATTAATATATCAAATTTAAGTTTTTATGCCTTACTGTTAGTTTCTTTTGATATCTTTCTGTTTTTTTTTTCTATTGACCTACATAGACAAATTCTGATAATTAATTTATTAAAATCTGAAAGTCAAGAATGAAAGTCCTCCAACGATTTAGTTTTTAACTTAACCGCCTATTTTATGCATAAGAAAACACATTTAAAAAAAATATGAGCCTGGACTTCTTACCACTTTGGTAACAGTGGTAGTTCCCGGTCTCCGGTCCGCGTTGGATGAGTGTGAAGGACAGCATCTACTAACTGGAAAACAGCTTCTTCGGTAGGTTTTTTTCTAAATCCGAATTGAAACTTAGGCCTAAATTAATATTGTTAAAAAAACTATGAGACATGAATTTATCAAATAATAATGCGATTTTGACAAAACAACGAAGGAGATTTATAGTTCTTTGGATTTTGAATTCCTTGGACTGGATTTAGGGATACGTATGTTTATAGGTACGTACAATGGCGACATTTTTCCAGTTCTCTATAATTTTATTCGTACTAAAACTTAGATTAAATGCATCTCATAAGGGAATAGCAATAATTTCAGTGATATTTTTTAATGATCGGTTAGTTGACCCGCGAACAAGCGCGCTCTTTTTAGTCACCGAATTAAAGATTCAGCGCGCGTCGGGGGAAGATGAAAGAAGCTAGCAGTTCCGGTTATAAACAGCCTGGGAGTAAGCGAGTCTTCATATTGTATTGTGTGAGGTGTTAATTCGCGGAAATCCATAGTAGACGCTTGCTACTTAGATGTTCGATATCTGTCAATCCTCTGGAATCAATATTCAATCATTTGGATAGAGATTCGTAGTGGAGAGGCAGATTCGAGGGTCAGCGGTGGGTTGCATGCTGCATGTTAATGCATGTTGCAGGCAAGAGACTCTTCAGTTTCATTGTATCTTATAGGACTTTATTGGCCGGTGCATGAAAAAGCGAGGAAAAATAGTCATTGCAATGATCATGAAAGTATAATGGTAAACGTGTATTAAAAAAATATGAAGTAAGATTATGGGACGTTCTTTATTATTGATTCGTGCAATACTTTTAGTTCCTAAAAAATAATTGTGGATGCAGTACAAAAACCCGAGAATATAATCAGATGTCGGATATCTAAAACTAGCTTTTGTCGCAGTCTCCAGTCCTACGAAATCGCGTTAAGTCATCAACACTTAAGAAATAAAAACTAAGCATTCAAACGGATGCAAGTAGGAAATCGAATCGTAAAAGCGTTCTTGTCACGTTGGATAAGCCTATAGTATGTCCAACGTACGAAACAACACGTAGGTGACCGTCACGAGTACAGCTCGTGTAAATTCGAATAGTTCACGTAGTGAGCCCGCGGTGAACTCACGCGCTGCACGTAACGCCTTAGTATAGTACTTCCGACGTAAATAACTCCACGTTTCGTCGTTCTGATACATATCGAGTCGGTGATTAATGATAGGTCGGTTAGATGAATGGAAGTGATTTAGATACATTCTATCAGTTGCTCGAAGCGGATGAAAATGGTGCTGATGAAGGGGGTTTACAGAAAGCGTGACGAATTCGATGGCAAAGGAAGTCTGCCCGTGTGGACCATCAGCGGCAAGTTGGCGAATAAAGATGATAGACCCTGTGCGTACGAGGAAGCCTTGGACTTAGCTGGTACGCAATATCTTTTTTTTTTTGTACATCTTTGTCACTTTTGCATTGTAATTTTAAAATAGACTTTTATTTGAGAAGTTAAACCGCTGTTTGTTATAAATAAAAGAGAGATTGTCATTTGTCATTTAATTATTAACGTCATTGTAAATGCTAAAATAAGAAACTTGTAATAATGCCCTCACCATTACATTTTTCGTATCGTTCCTGAATATCATCCGTTGATTGAAAAGCTCATTTAATATACCACAGAATGACATAAACAAAGTAGTTCAATAAAGAATATTAAATAAACAAAAAACACAATAACATTTCAGGTTATACGAGAATGACAATGACAATGTGGCAATATTTTATATGAGTTATAAATAATACTATTTACTAGAATTAGGATAGCGACATCAGTAAATTCCGATTGGCGAGGTCTAAAGACAATATCAATCGAATCGAGAAACGAAATCGAAAAGAGCTTGAGATTTTGAATTGATCCGTCGGAGACGACAGTCAGATAATTATGTATTGTGGGTAGATAGATGCTTTTGCAGGAGATCTGATTACTATGGGAGCTTTTTGAAATTTCTAGCCATTTTGCTAGCCTTCTTGATGTTTGTTGCATTAGGCGAATTTATTTTCATCGAAAGGTGCATTAGACGTGTATTTATTTTTATAAAAGCATTTCTTAATATGAACTGAATTAGCAATGTTTTCATTAGGAAGCGAAAAATACTTGTTAATAGTCGTGTGGGTACTAAGATTTAAGATAAATTTTAAAAACTAGTCATTTGCAAATGAGGTCTATGTGGAAATGAATATGATATAATAATATATTTAAGTTCACAGGATTACAATGATTTCATCTAATGTACCCTAATCTATGTTTACGATTGTTTTTCCGATTTTTCTAAGTGGTGCTTGAGAAATATCCCAAAGACATCCATTTTTTAGGATTCCGAATCAAAATGTCAAAAACGGAGCACTTATAGTTTCGTCGTGTCCGCGCGTTCGCCCGTCCCTATGTCACAGGCATTTTATTTAAAAATTACATCATAAACTTCGATATATCTATATTGAAGTTTATGATGAAGCTGTCTTATATAAGCCGCTACTAGTTTGGTCGTTAAGTAACAAAAATAAATATTTCTAGGGCGGCACTCCGTACATGTAAGTAAATTTTTTTCAGCAAACATCAACGTGTAGCACATATTTCGACAGGTTTTTTTTTTAACTTTAAGGTTTTTGAACTATTTTTTTGATTACGTGTAGAATTTCGGAAATAATCGCTCCGGAAGCAGCAGAAATTGTATCCCCTCTTTAATTTTCTAAACCTTATTTTCAAAATTTTGGAATATCTAAAAGTGCACACCTCATAGTGATCGTTCAATTTTATAAATATATATAGGAGTACGAATGTTTCTTCTTGTCATTCGTACATTTATATAAGTCTATAAGTACATTATGAGTAACGTGAAAATAATTTAAGGTCAAAAAATTGCTCGATTTTCATAAGGCGAGAGTAGAGCACTACCTCAGCGCTCCACTAACGACGCATGCAAAAATACCACGCAAGAGTCTATGTATATATAGATATACAACCAACAAAATGTCCAGTCGTATTTTTTGTAATACTAACTACAATTAAACTACGTTGAATTAGGCCGTGATCTTCGAAAGGACTTAGTTTAGGATTATACTAAAACGTTTGGAAAAAATAGACTAGATCAGTTAAGTTTTTGGGGAGTTATCGTGACCACGCGAGTATGGATACAAGCAGAAACACGGACGTCCACGGAACAATTTTGTTAAACATCTTTTTCATTAATTTAAAAAGCAATATGTTTTTTAAAAATGTTACAAGTGTTAAAACTAGTGTTTTTCCTTGATATTTATGTGTAAATATTATTATATAAGTGCGATAAAAAATAAATAGAGACACTTTTAGTTCAAAAAATCATTTGATTTTTGCAAGGCGAGAGTAGAGCACTACCTCAACGTTTCGCTTATGAGGCGTGCAAAATACGAAAAAATGATGCAGGTAACGCTTAATAAATACTTTCAACGAAAATTATTTTCAAAAAAATCGGATATACCTTTTTTGAGTTATTACCGAAAAACTGCGCTTCTCAATAAAAGGACGTAGGTGCCATGAAGACACGTTCATTTGCTGACGTACTTTAGTTTACACTTGTTTAATAGTAATCGTCGACATACCTACTTGTTTTTCTAGTTATAAGCGACTAAAGTGCTTATAACTATTCTGTGCAATAAACATGGAAAACGTGTAACAACATATTTTTTCTGTTGATATTTCATCAATAGTGCATTTTTTTTGTAATAATGGCTTCGCAACCCTATAACGAGTACGGTCCGACATGCTCATGTTCATGCATTAAGTGTTGTTGTCTTCAAAATATATTCTTTGTTAATTAGGATACCCTAGCAGATTGTCATCAATATATTATTTATATTGATGAAAATCTGCTAAGGTATCCTAAGTAACAAAGAATTGCTATTTAATACCTTAATAAATAAAAAAAAACACCTTAAACAATGATCTTAAGAAATAAGATTTATCAACTATAAATTAAATTCAACGAAAATGTCTCTGTTTGTCTGTATTTGGATAACAACTTTCTAATAAATACCAAATTGAATCAGTTAAATAGTTACTCTAGAGAAAAATAGGCGGTCACCAAGACAATCATAGTTAATCCGTGTTTGTAATTCGTATTTTAAATGCTGAAATAAATAATAATAATATTTAGAAATACGATAATCATTGTATTTTTTAAACGTCAAATTAATTTGACGCTCAGTGACTTCCACTGTTACGTTTCGTCCAGTGAATAAGAGTTCTGGTGGACCACTCCTTCTCACCTCTCTCCATCAGTCCGATCCCCCTCCATCAGATATCCTAATATCTATTCTCTGACGGCTCGCTTGCTCCACATTGATTCTATCTGCACGAAATCATTTCAAATTAAAATTATTTAAATTTTCTTGTACATAATTGCAAGGATTTTAAAAATCCTCAAGTTAAAATATTACTCTACGGCACGTTTCGAAATAGATTGGATACACTTCATAAAAAAAAATAAATTGAAAAGTATGCAAAAGCAGTGCACGCGGCGTGTTTGGATAATTATTTTTTTTTAAAAAAGCACCTAGATGTAATAACTGTTTTAGACACATTAACATGCAAAGTTTGTCTAGCAAAAGACAATTGATTGTTCTTTTCACTATAAAGTAACGAAAGCAACCGTTACCGATTTGATTTGGTGTTATCAGTTCTGTATCGATTGCCTAGACCAGGAAATTTACAATTATGTCACGTTGGGTGATCTAGAACAAATACAAGTCTACATTCACAAATAAACAGAATGACGTCGACTTTAATTAACTAAACGCTGCGAATTGATAGATAAAACGTCTGTCCACCAACATGACTTTTCATTTAGAAAAAAAATATTGTGCTTAGTTTCAATAGTCTGATGAGTATTAGTTTTAGTTTATAATTTTTTTGTTTTACACTTTCATATTTTGTTTTAGCTTTATACAAAATGTAATACTTATTAGCTATACTATACAGACAGCAACTATACTTTAGTTGCTGTCTGCGATTGCCGTGGTCGCGTGTAATTGAGGTGCCAATCATTTTTGTGTTTAAGCTTGGTTATTAAATGTGGCACTGTGTGTCTTGTCGGTAATCAATACAATAAAAATAAATAAATACAGTGTAAGGAGAGATTGAGTTGGCTGGGAATCAGCGATAAATATTTTTTTTCTATTAGTTCAATTCTCTGGTCTGAACTCTTAAACCCATAATTTACCTGTTTCGGTGTAGCCATAAGCAATGTCTGTAGTAGTTCTAATGCAATCAAGTTATATCCCTCTCAATTCATACGTTCATTTACTGCAGGTACTCTCTCTCTCTGTTATATATCTAAACCGATAAAGTGTAGCATCAATGAAAATAATCTATGTGGTAGAAAACATTACAAAACTTATATATTTATATAAAGTAGCTTTCGCCCGTAGCTACGCCCTGGTAAATATAAAATGAATTGTTCGTCTTCTCGTTCGTTGCCTCAATTACGGTCTCGATGGCGATCGTGTTCTCGATTCTAAACCTGATCTTTGTCTCCATGCCGATTTGTCCCACACTCGATTTCGACCTCGGGCTCGTTCTCGACTTTGACCTTTCGATTCTGCTCCCCGCCCCGTTCGCGATTTCTGTTCTGCTAACGATAAGGGTTTCGACTTGGACTAAGACAGGGCAAATGCTAATAATAAAATAAGATTTAAGCTATGTCACTCAAGGATATGGTGGCTTTTTATGAGCGAAAGATTTTTTTGAATCTGTAATAGCATAAATAACAGATGAATCCAAGGCAAAATGTTAATAGTCTATTTTGCTTAGGGTGCTTTTCATTAGTGGAAGATTTTTTAGAGTCGATTTAGTCGTTTGGTTCAGTAGTATAAATACGAAGACGAAGCCAAGTACACGTGCTAGTTTCTTTTTTCAAATATATTGTCGTTGCTGCCTACAACATATTGCCGATTTTATAGCAATCGAATGAATGGCTTAGGCACCCAAAGAAAAGAAACAAAATACATACTCATTATAGATAAGGTAGTTTATATCTATGCAAAATTTGATTAGAATCCGTTCGGACTTTACAGAGGTTAGCTAAGATAAACAAACACTTTACCTACAGACAGTCAGAGTAAAAGTAATAAAAATAGATCGGTGCATCATGGAGTAAATATTTATGACAAATTTTTACATAAATATCATATATACAGTTTTATATAATATATTATAATATTAATATACATAGATATGTAATTAAAAAGTATTCTATTTTTTTATTAAAGGAGGTAATCTTTTTTATTCAAAATTTGATTTAAATCTATTAGCTGTATCGGATATTAGCCCGAACAAATAAACGATAGACCAAAGGGTCTTTTATAAAAGAAAAAAATAATATAGAGCCTATCATTTGTACAATTACACTCTTTTCATCAATATTGGTCAAACCGTTTTCAAATTCTAATGTTAAGACAGATATACATTTTAAAAATGGTAGAATTGGCGTCAGTGCATCATAAAAGCAATATTTATCGCAAAATTTGACAAAAAAAAATGTGTGTACAGACAGACGCTACGGATTTATATAGTAACATAGATACGTTATTACAATAACTTTCAAAAACGTATCGTTGTATAGCCGTCTCCTAAATCTATTAAACAGGTCTTGGATCCACTTAACTATATATAAAGAGTCATCGACTTCATGTCTTACATAACTCGTGCCATAAATAAAATCGGTCATCTCTTATTAGAATCGAGATGTAGGATTCTCTGATCATCAGTGAAATCACAAATGAATTCTTGACTCGAGTGAAATTTAGCAACTACTTTCTTTGTGCCTCGGAGAGCACGTTCAGTAAATCGGTAACGGGCGTTGTTTACAAACTGGTGATGATGGACGCTAGCAGCTCTCAACCCTCACTAGGCCAGCGTGAAAGGCTTAAGACCCAAGTTTCCCAATTTCAAACATAACGATGAAATATGAGAACTCATCTTCAATGAGATAATATAATTTGGATACAACAACACACCATCCAACAATTTAAATCGGGATATTAGGCGTTACCATATCGTTTTAACTATATGACAGCCCGATTAGCGTCGTTTGTGCTGACCCTACCTGCCATGCTGAGGGCGTGGGTTCGATTCCTGCACAAAACAAACATTTATTTGAATAAAAATTTGTGTTTGTCTTGAGTCTACGTGACTCTAGGTATTATGCTATGTATTTGAAAAACAATATATGTATTCTATCACCTGTCCGATACCCATAGTACAATCTTATCTACGGACCAGATAAATGGACACGCATGCTGTGTCTATGTAAAAAAATCTTTAATATTTTATTTATTACCAGCTTTTGCCCGCGTTCTGCCATTGTGGAAATCGAATAAAATGGTTCCTATTTTACATAACCCAATTACGTGAACCCGATGTTGTTCCTTCTTTCGACTTAAGTCCTAACCCTGCTTTTGATATCAAATTTGGTCCCGATCTAAGTACTGGTTCTGTTCAAAACATATATAATACATCCCCGGCTCCGTCCGCATGAACGTACAACGAATTCTCTCAACTTTTACATCGTTTAATGATGTCATCAACCATGATCTCGATCTCGGTCCTTGTCCGTATACCGAAAATACGTGTAATGTCGTCATTTTTTTTATTAACTAACGATCTCACTTACATTCTTGATAGTGGTTCCAATCCTTCTCGCAATTCCGATTCCCAGCCAATGTTGAACTCGAACTTTTCTTGAACACTGTTGTTGCCAATAATCAATCGACATTTGTGAAGAATTCGTTCTACGATCACGCAATCGAGCCGCGAATAGGTACAAGTTAATATTCTTATAATTAATAGCTAATACGTTATTACTGTAAAGTTTCAGCTTGTTTTGTTCAGCGATATAAGCATGGTTGAGTAACAAACGTCAAAACATTCAAGCATCTAAACGCACATATTGTCAATTATAATATAAGTAGGAATTATTTTCCTGTATTCTATCGTTAATTAATCGAGTGCTAAGAATAATAATTCGGCGTTCTGGGCATGCTTCAAATATTGAAATATTTTACCCGGAAATTCAAGATTTGTTTTTGTCTTAGATTCTTGACCCGCTTAGTTTATAATTTTATGCCCAATTTTTTCTATTAACTGAAATCGAAATTGTCTAATGTCATCAGGCATAGGAAAGTATAACCTGTGGTTGCTGGTCGTGATGAGCGTGGTGACAACGGCGATGGCGATGGACATGTTCGGCTTCAGTCTGCTGGTGGCCGGCAGCAGCTGTGAATTCAACTTAACCATCGGTCAGAAGGGCATCCTCTCGTCAGTGCCCTTTGTTGGTAAGCTGTTAGAACTGTAGTTGTATAGTATTAAGTATTAATACTGTAGTATTAAGGCAGCAACAAAAACTATAATGTATACGTATACGCTAGAAGTATAAGGGATGTATATTCTGAAAAGCGAAATGGTGATTAAAGATCTTATTTAATTTTAAATATGTTTTATTTAATACTACACTCGAAAATTTTTATTTATATTATATAACATAATTTAGAGCTACCGATGTGAAATTCAAAAACAGGAAACATAAAATGAATTTTCGCATGCATTATTAATAATTAAATTTTTTGTAAACAATTAAAAAATCCATAAATTTTTTACTCCTACCTAATGTTTTCTCTATTTAAAAATAAATCTTGCAAAACGTTTACGATCCAGCTCAGCTTATTTTTAAGTATTATAATGTGCTGAACCTCCGGTCCAAAAGTCTGAATTACCCTTAAACTGTTTTTGAATATACTATAATAATAAATACGTTAGCTGTTTCATCTAAAATAAATAATTGTTCTACGAATATGTAAATGGGAGATGAGACCAGTCGCTTCTTTACTACCCCGGTGATAATATTGTGGGTGCTTTATTTATCGTTGATGGTGTTGATAAGTGTCGAAATCAATTCTTGTCTAAAGTAGAGACATCATTAATACAAATCTTAGTATGGGGGTAAACTTAACACTGCCGAATTGAACCCCAAAAATACATAAGTTAGCGTGTTCAACCCTAAAAAACCGTTTTCCGTATCCTCGGAAACACTCGCTTTATTGCCACACCGAATATCGGAATCCTTGGCGCTGACATATCGAAAAGCTTTCAATCTCGTGATCATCTGGAGAGGAAAGTAAAACTCTAAAAGGCTTGAGGTGTTCAGAAGAGCACGACATGGACAGGCAGGATCATCGCCTCTTATTTCATAAGACGCAAGACTCATCTCATCTAGAGTGAGTACTGTTGAAATCTCTGGAATGAGGCACCCCAATATCGATTCTTGCCTCTAGAGTTCTGGACGGTACCGCAAGTCGAGCTTCTAACATCGTGAACGACTGCCCAGTGTTCAAATTAAAATTCAAATTAAAATATATCTTTATTTCATAGGTTACAAATAACAATTGAATTACATTGTTATATTTTAATAATATTCATTTTGCTACTTTGTCACTTTACCGCTCGTTAGAAAAGGCCATTAGGAACGAGAAGGTATTTTGGGAGTAGCTCCTTTCAAATTGAAATATATTATACAATCAAACATTTACACGTACAAAGAAAAAGAAAGAAGAAGATGAAAAAACGTTTTATTCGGCATAAGAACAATGTGGAAGTAATAAAAAAGCAGTCATATGATCAATTAGGTCAATGCCAAATCGCTTCCAGCTCAGCTCAATACCACCGACGGGGTCGTAGTGCTCATTTTCAGCTGGATCCGGTTAGCGTTTGCGCGGTTCCGTTCCTTACACTGAAAGCAGAGCTTAACATAATTTAAAAGTTACACATAATATAAACATAATAAAAATAACATAACGATATTAAAAGAATAAAAAGCATAAAGAGTGAACTAAATTTAAACAATGGAAACAAAAACAAAAAGGAAAAAGGATATTAATAATTAAAAAAGAGAAACTGTAGCATTAAATTAATAATTGCAGATGTTGTTTATAATACAGCCTTATTATCAAACACTTATAAATAATTAATATATATTAACACTATTTTCGCTGCGTAACTGAGTATTGAACAAATGTTCTTTTATTTTTATCCGAAAACTGCTTATACTTAATAGATTACGTAGAGGAGGAGGAATATTATTCCAAACTTTTGTAGTAGAGTCATTAAAACTTCTTTTAAACGCAGAGGTTTTACGTTGAGGGATGATAAGTTAACAAACAATCTTGCACGAAATCGATCTGGTTAGTCCATGAATATTTGTGCTCTTCATATCCGCAAATTTTGCAAATATCCTTATTTTATTTCTTGTACTGAATTTATGTCGATCACCATTTTTCTCAAATATTTCTATATTCTTTTTTACTTGTGTTAAATTCCTATATACAGTTTCAGATGCCAGAGTTAAGATTCCATTTTTTTTTTATTTAGATTAAGAAATACTCTAAGTCCCAAAAGTTTGCTATTGCAGCACAAATATTCTCTTTTTTCATTTGGCTAGTTCGACTGTTGGCTTTGGAAAGAGACGTATTATCACTTTGCTTGCTTTATCGCGTATACAATGGGAACTGTTTTAAAGAACTATCCAAGTCTATTCTTGCCATCGAATGCTGTTATCGCTTCACTCACCGGAAATACCATCATCATCTTGATGCCTTGCGTTCTACCACCGTACGTGTCATGCACAATATTCTGACGCACACGGTGAAAAGCAGGAGTGATATATCATCAGCAGCAGCATTCCAAGTCAATTACAAGGAGTTTTTAAAAAAATTGCATCTTTATTTGTAAAAGGCCGGCAACGCCCTAGTGACTTCCGCAGGGTTGTGGTGTCCATGGGCAGCGGTGATTGATAATCAGACAATTGAGAGAGTAAGTGACTCTCTGGTGGCTAATATGATTTTGCCCTCGTCCCTATGTTTTGCTCTTTAAGAAATATATATATATAAAAAAATATTTTCGTGAACATATATGTAAAACTTCGAGATCATTAACGAGTTTTTGCCTGGTATAAAATTTTGTTTATAATACCATTATGTGTGGATTAATAAAATAGCTTTATGTTCTTCAATTTAGTATATTTTTAGATCAGAAAAGTTTTCATACGATGTTTTAAAAATAAAATCCAAACTCAAAGATGGCGGTCATGACAGCTTTGCACCATAGCGAAGCATAAATTCAAAAACTTTCTATGCCACAGATTAATAACACGACTAACTTAATGTATGGTAAATGAGAATTTTGGCGGTGTTTTAGCGATTGGAAATTATCTCTCTTTGGATGTCAGTTAACTTGGCTGTCCTTTTTATTACGAGTGCCTTCGTTCATACATGACATAATATATGTTTCATCTTAATTAAATTTATATTAATTATTCCTTTTCGTTATAATAACTACTTATTAAAATATTTTTTTCGGTCTGCGTGTACAAAATTAATGATACTTTATTACTTTAAAAGTAAATATACATTTAAGAAATTAATTGCAAATGGTACATAACATCAGTAATAACAATCAAGAATATTGAATGTTTCAAATAATTTTTGTTATTTCTAATAAGCAAAGCGAATTATCCTTAAATATAATGCAATAAAATTAATGTTAATATTTATTTCCATGTTGCACGTGTAAAGGACGCCTACATAACAGTACAAGCGTCAATTTTACAGGAGCCATCACGATGGCGTACCCTGGGGTACCTCTCGGACACTCGCGGCAGACGTAGCTGTCTTCTGGTGGCCATGACGGTGAGCTGCGCGTGCGCCGTGCTTGGTAGCTTTTCACCCAACTGGATCGTCATGGCAGTCCTTAAAATGATCGGAACAAGTTTGTAAGTATTAAAAGGTTGGGCAGATTTTTAAGAAATATTTTTTTGAGATTAATTATTTTTAAAAAATAAATTTAAATGTAATACATTTCAACAGTTCTTCATAAAAATCGTGATTTAAAATTCATGCTTAAATTCATTTTTTACTTCTTTCTTGTTTTTTTTTTCTGTAGAGGAATCGAAATCGTAAACTGAACGAAGAGCAAAATAAAAAGTGGAGACTGGAAGTGACCGAAATCGAGAACGGAACCACAAGTACCATAATCTGAGAGTATCGCTTTCGATTACAAATCCAATCCCTATCAAAAGATAGCGTATGAAAAGATAGGGATTGGATTTGTAATCGAAAGCGGGGCCGTGGTTCAAATCGAGAGTAAGACAAGTTGGCATCGAGAGCGTAATCAGGATGAGAATCGAATACGGTATAGAGATAGGGATCATGATTGTGAGCACAATCATTGCAATACAAAATGAAGGAATTCATTCTGTGCCCGCGCGGGCGGAGACGCGACCGGAAGCTAGTAACTAAATATAGGGGTAACAACACAATTGTTGCGTTTTGAGACGTCACGTTTGTAAAAACCACTTCAGTCTTTGGTCCACAGTATTACGCTAGGCGATTTCGAAGCGTCATTACTGAATCTTGAAACTGCGTTAAAGTTTACTCAAAGCCGATGTTTTAAAATAATTTAAACGCTAAAATCATTTAATATTTGATGGGCTTGTCTGGAGTTTATTTCGAATCGTACGAATCAAACGTATTCATTCATGTCATCCAGCCGGGCGGCCGTATGGCGTCTAATTTAAGGCATTGTGGCCGGCCGTCCGTTGTTTGCCCAGCCGACAGCAATTATCGCCAAAGAGACATCTATTGAACTGCGTTGTTCAAAATAAAAAAAAACACTAATAAGCCAACACGTGTGTTCATTAATTTGTTCGCCGGTTATGTGACCTTCGATTAATTCACAGGCCTGCATTGTTGCTTTTTTTGTCGGGGAGCATATACTAAAGAGATGGTACATCTTGCCTCTATACCCCCACCGCCTCTCATCATAACTGAGCGGTAGTGTATATATGTATATATATATATTATGAATATATTAACAAAATGTGAAAATCTTCAAGTTAAAAATACAAAAATCAATGTTTCAGCTTTTGTAAAAGCTACACAAGACTTTGATAAAGATCATCTAAAACGTTAAGACTGAGAATTCAAGCGTATGGTAACCCGTCATTTTTTATACTAAAAACATAAACATACGTGTGTAGTTAGGTAGGTTAGTCTTTTTTTAATTTTGTTTGAAAAATTAAGATAGAAAATTGTATGTAAGTCGTATTCAAACTTATGCAGTACAACTTTACACAGTACTGAATTAATATCTTTTTTACGAATTTTTTATTTTCGTTTTTTTGTTTGCCTGTTTGTTCTCTGATTGGGTGGAATTTCGTAATCGATATTAAAATAACTTGCCGATAAGCTACTTGAAATTATTAACGTAGTTTAGAATTAGGTAACTATGCAAGAAAATGTGGAAGAATAAAAAGATAGTAAGAAAAATAAGAAGATGAAAAAGAAGTCTACTATAAATGTTGGACATGGCTCTGAATTGGATGATGAGGCAAAAAAATGTGGAAGAAGAAGAAAAAGATTGAGAAAAAGTAGAAGAAAGTTACTAACATTTTATAAATACCTTCATAGCTAATAAAAATTTATTGTGACATATATTCAAGACATTTTGTAAAACTTAGAAATCTGTATGTAATTTTATTGTTTATGGCGCTTAAATAAATTATTAGGGCGAGATGGGATACCTGACACTATTCCACAACCCATACATACTTAAAGTACATTTTATGAAAAAGGCTATTGTATTTCTAGACTTAGAATTTAACATGGAAATTTAAATTTGTCTAGACTTATTATTGTTGACTTAATATCGTATCATTGACATGTTATTTCATAAAAAAATTATGTTATTGAAATGAATATTTAAAAAATACAAACCAACAATCTGGAATATTTTATGAAGTATAATATTGTTATATTACTAACGCCATCTGGCGAAAATTACAGGCTACTAAGGCACACTTAATCTGCGATGTTTTGCACCACACTATTACTAATGCCATCTGTTAGAAAACTGCACAGTTAATATCGATGTGCTTGCTTTTAGAATAATGTACTTACAAAGTCGCTGGACCTTTCTTATATAATAAATAAATAGATAGTAATTATATATAGAATTTAATCCGTGATACATATTTTTTTAATTTTGAAGAAGAATATTATTACACTAATTACTGTCACAAATTATAAAATTAGTAGGACACATATATAAATTACAAAATATGGAAATTAATACCTCTATTGTTGTTTATGTTCAATAATAACCTTACACATTTTTCAACAAATATTGTTTTTTTATGCAATCTGAATAATTTATTTAATGTAATTCTTATCTTAACGGCTCATTTCATTAAACATTCTTAAAAATTATAACTAGGTATGCATTTATTGTATGAAATTATTAGTATGTAACAAGATTATTTGATTTACGTATAATACTTCAAAGTAGTGGATTAAAGTAAATTAAGTTATATACATGCATTCAAATGCGTCATCGACCAACAATGATGTTTGGGATTGTATTGTATAGAGGCTCTAGGTTGCATGACAGAGAAACCGTCCAACTGCGTATCTACAAACACATCTCGAGCACTACAGAAGTGCTGAGTCCTCAAACGCATCCTGAAATCATTTTTGCGCCTGCTGGACGCGCGTAAAAAATCTTGCGAACCCACACAAACCTGCGCTTTTCGCTAGTATTGCTTAAAATAAATTAATCTATTTCAAACCGTGATAAACATTTTTTTTATATTGTATAAAATTCAGATTTTTTTTAAATAAAAATTTGAATACAGATTGGATATTGCTGTAGTCAAAATATGGATTATATACTATAGCAAAATTTGATTTAAGAGTCGGATAAGAATAAGGACGTAAAGTGGAATCAAGACCAGAAGCTAGAGTAAGACCAGGGATCGAGTGGATATGAGAGTGGGGTCAGTGACAGAATACAGAGCGGTGCACACAACTTAAGTTATAGACACCACGTAACAGACATTGTAGTTTTCTTAAGAACGGATTTATTGATTATTTATAAAATTTGAGTATAATGAGTATGAACTAACGTGCGCGTGCGTAGTCGTAGACGTGTACTTTATCGCCGCCCTGGAAAATATTTACTATAATGCATTGCCACATGGATGGGGGTGCCCAACCACTCAAAGGAAGGTTGTCGATGTAAAGAAAATTTTTAATAGAATTCTTTTGATTTTGACATCGATATTAATAAATTAATTTAAAATCTTTATCCTATAGAGTTCATATTATCTAATCTTTTTTCATCTGTATAAAATACGCGTATGATAATATAAATACGTTAAATATAAAACATGACAGATGCTCTTTAATTAATATTATGATACAAACAAACAATAAAATTATCTGACACAGAAAAGTTTACATAAATGTATTTAAATACTCATCCTAATCTTATACTAAACTACACCAAAATTATAAAAAAATATTGTTGATTCAACAGCGAAACTTTTTTAATGCTGCTATTAAATCTAAAATTTAAAATAATGTGCGATTAGTATGCTAATTTTTCTTATCTTTATTTCTTTAGCAAATTGTATGATTTTGCCTATTTCTAAGTGTAATGGTTCTTTTATTACACATTGTAAATTAACCTATGCGTTGAAGCTCACTGATGACATGCGTTTTTTAATATATCTATGTATGTTATTGTATATAAAAAGCAAATTGTCTGACCGAAATATCAGCACACAGCTCAAACTACTGAGTGTAGAGACTTGACATTTTGTAGAGAGATTCCTGTTATAACGCAGGCAAGTACTAAGAAAGGATTTTTAGAAATTCAAACCCCTAGGAGGTGAAAATGATGAAATACTGTTGTATGGAAAATCAAAACTGAAATGTTTTATGGAAACTTTTGAAACTACAGGTCACATTTAACATTTCAGTTACTTAGAGAAATAAAGAAAATAATTTAAAATTTTGAACTAACTATCTTTAGCGGTTTCGAATTTCCGTACATTTCATTCCCTTTTTTTATCTTTTTCAGGGTTAATAAAAAAACGATTTATTGTAATATTTTATCTTATTTAGGGTTAATAAAAATAAAACACATTTTTTTACACAATGTATTTGTGTAATTGTGCAAAACAATGTATTTTTATATTTACCCTGAACAAGATAAAATAGGGAAACAAATGATGTATGAAAATTGAGACAGAAAAAAGACTGTGATATTTGGAAAATCGAACTAGAAAAAACTATAAGGATTGCTATGTATTTTTTGTCTCTGACTACGGAACCCTAAAAGTCAAAGATATACATTTTGTCTTTCAGTTGCAGCTCAGCGCAGTCACTAGCGTACTCGCTGCTGGGGGAGTGCACCCCGAGGAGGGTGCGCGGCGCCTATATGATGGTGATGACCGCGACGCTCATGTTAAATACCTGTTTTTACTTCGGTTGGTATAACTCTATTCGGCACCTACATAATAGTGGTTCTATTGACGATCAGTTCTAAAACCAACTGTTCAGCGGACAGAAGGGCTTTTTGTACGTAAATGGAAATTTGAAATTGAATGCCACTAGTTAAGCGTACCTCAATTTTGATGATTAGTGACTACCGCTCTTTCGGCCCGAAGTTACCGCGTTCCAATCCAGATCTGATTGATCAATGAATTTGTAACTTGAAAGAAATGAGAATCATTACTCCGTCTCTCTTGGAGCTAATTAAATGATTGATCGCGGATGTCATCACTACATTAGTGAAAACAGACTTAATGACTTTCAATCAGTTTCCTCAATCTAAAATTAGAACGCTTTTAGTGGAAATGTCTAAATAATGAGGTGATGAAATCTAACCCAATGAATAATATTAATTTCGCACTTTTCATTTTAAGCAAAGTCGTATTAACCAATCCACAATTTATCGTCAATTCATTAAGATAGAGTAAAATGATATACAACTCAATGATGTTTATTATTTACAAGATATTTGTCTTCATTTATCTTTTCCATTTACATATTATCACTATCCTTTATTCCAGCTTTGAGCTTCTTGCTGAAGCTCAACTTCGTTCTTAATCTGGGAGTATGGGGCATGACTTTCAGACCTTGGAGACTACTAGGTTTGACATTGGCTCTGCCGCTAGGTCTTGGAGCGCTCGGCTTGAAGTTCTGCTTCGAGAGCCCCAAGTTCTTGATCAACCAGGGTCGCACTAAAGACGCAGTTACAATAATGAAAAGGATACACGCCATAAATCACAGAAGCGGAGAAACATATCCCGTAAGTGCAAACATTATTTCATCATGATGATGAAACATGAAATATACCTATCTCTGTTATCAACACATAAATATAACAGCTAACATAGGAGTAATATAAAAAGGGTACACAGAACAACATATTAGCATCTTATATTTGATCTTACACAACAGTTATTGCTTAATAGTTATACAATAACAAATGTCAATGCAATCTAAATAGGATAGTTGGCAGTAACTAAAGATTTTAGACTAACTAAATTAAAGACTAACTAAAGATTTGTTGATGAAATATAAGCAAGCCAATTTTATAATGACGATGTAAGTGAAATTTAAAATAGTTGAAAACCAAAATATATTCTGTATGGAATTATATTAACCCTACAGTCACAAGTTATCGGCGCCTTCTCTTGTTAGTTGAACAATTTAAGGTGATAACAGACGAGATACCTCGTGATTTTCAGAGAATTAGCGCCACTTCTGATTTAATTTGCTCTATTGTGAACAATAATTTTAGTGTTTTGAAAAAGATATACGTTGTTTGTCAAATTGTTATATATTCATTTCGGTAGATTTAATATAAATGATTTAAAATATTCGATGGAAAAGTATTGTTTCCTGAGGGACGTTTTCGTAAACTTTGAACAGTATTTCTAGTAAACCGCTTATTATCATTAAATAATTTTTAGGTCTTTAATATTTTTTTTTATTATATCAAGTTTTCGTGGTGGATTTGTTACTTTGCTTTAAGTGGTATTTTTTGCGTCGACCCAAGCTAAGTCAGTCTACGTCCAAGACTCACACTATTCAGACGTAGAACTTATGCCATATTGCTTTGCAAATAAAATAATATACAGAAAGTGAATATCTTTGTGGCTTATGTTTTTGAGTACTCATTTACACACAAAATAACATGTATCTACTGTCAGAAATTACCCATATACTTGAGTATTTTCTGTTTAACTACATTACCATAGCATTATACAAACGTGAGATATGACAATGTGGATTTCATATTAATTAATAAACTAAGTAATCGCACACTTATTGCTTACGTAAATAAGATAAAAATATTTTTGATGATGTAGTTGATACTATATGTTTATGTAACGTATTAATTCGCTCTTTTGTGATCCATTTCTAAAGACCTAATATTATATTCATAAAAAGTATTGTTCAATAAGTAAAAATAAAGAAAAAAATAGAAATTGAACACATATTTCAATTAGATTTTTATTACAATATTCATATATTTTTTCCGTAAATTTTATAAATCTTTTCTATTTATTTCCAATTTAGACTAGATTTTTGAGTCACTTCCTGAGTTTTGAGATTATAAACAAGCTAATGGACAATTCTAATTGTATTTTTTATGTACGATAGAAAAAGATGGGTGTAGTGGAAGAAAAATGAAAGTAGAATCAATGCGGTAGAAATGCGATATCTGCGTATTATGTGTGGAGTGTCTTTGAAATATAGATGTAGGAACAGAGTTGTCAGAGAGCGGCGTGGTCTGAAAGAAAATATAGTGAGTAGAGTAAAAAAGATATGTTACGGCGGTTTGGACATCTAGAAGGGATGAATGAAAGAAGTCTAACAAAACAAATTTGTAGAGCTGATTTGTGTGATGGAAAGGACAAGAAGAGTCGTTCTAGAACATCCTGTGCAGACCAAATTGGTGGCATATTAAAAAAAGGGCCAAATTTTAAGCACCTGAAACCGATGAGTTTGCATGAAAAGGTTGCTGGATGTCAATGAAGCAAGAGAGATTTGCAAAAATCGTACCACTTTGAAATTCATGTATTAAACCCTTTCAACTGTGCTAGCATTTCAATATTAAAAATGCGAAATAAAAATAAATTCAGAAGATTTGTTAATGCGTCTAAAAGAAAAGAAATATTAATACAAAAAATATATTGTAGAACAAACACAATACAGAAACGTCGTAAGAAGTTGCCTAGTTAGATAGCGATTTATAATAAATGTATATTAATACTAATATTGCAAAGATTAAGAGTTTGTTTGTTTGCATATGCTAATCAAAGGGACAACCAGTTTAATTTTAAACATTCCTTTTGCATTAAACAGCTTCATTGATCGAACATAAATACACAAATAGGAACATATGCAATTGCAAATTCTATGTGTTGTGATAAATATATTCAAAATACTGAACTAAAAGCACAAAGAACGAAAAGCAAAACAGTTATAACATGTAGGTCAATAACCATTTTTATCGGGCGTCGTAGAATTAAAACAATAGTAAACGTGCCGACAGTCAAATGCGATTGAAAAATCGAAAAAAGTATGTATTGCCGATAATTTTGATAATGGCAATTTTATTTTATAAAGTAAGATTTTTATTAAATAAGATAAAATTCTTTCGTTTACATGAACTACAAGGTTTTCTATATTATTATATTAAAATGTACCAGATTTTATTATCAATTAAGTGGAACATTTTTAATGACATTTTTTTTTTTAATTTTACATTGTATACATTATAATATTAAGTTCTTTACTCGAATACAACCTTAATTTATTTACAGAAGTACGCCTTCCATAGAAATTAATAATGATTTTAAAATTTTAATAGGTACATGTTAGTTTCATAATTTCATATAGTTAACGATATTGTTCAATTGTTATATACAACTGTATTATTAACCTTATCCCTTTTACCGCACAAATAAATCAAATTAAAATTAGATGTTACATAATTTTTAAAAAATCAATTTAAATTGATTAATAAGTTATAGTAGCAAACTAAAACTTGGATTTTTTTGTAGATACGATGAAATTATAATAATAAATAAATGATTATTTCACAAGTTATTGCTCTAAATAATAACAAAAATTGTTTTCCGAAGTATCTCCGAGAATGTATAATATATTAATATACATAATCATTTTTCATAATTTAATATAATAAACATAAAAATTTGGTTGCCTGTAAAGTCGGTATACGGGCGAAAGTTTTACGTGACAACGACTTTGAATGGTAAAATCATTTAATAATATTCATTCGTATAGTAGGAAGAAGGATGAAATAATAGTAACAATTTAAAACATTTATTTATACAAAGAATTATATTTAAAACATTAATTTATACAAAGAATCTCGCACTGAATTTCATATTAACAAAATTTTATTTTACCTTACACATACATACGTATTTATATACAAATACATACAATAACTTGCAATACATTTGCAAGCTATGCACTAGTTCTTCGGTCTCGTTCGGTGACTCATCGTTACGTTACCGAGCGTTACACTAGTGATAATTTAAGACGTTGTCACGTCAAAACATAAAACATGAACCCATTCTGCCCACCTGTCGGTCTATGGTACCATTGAGAAGAATTAAGTGAGACAGGAAATGTAACCTGCTAAGCCGCAAATTATAACATAATGTAGCTGTAAAATAGTTAAAAAAATAGTGCTACATTTATTTCTCCCTTATTTATACTGTTCATTGCAAAGTGAGCGAGGTCATTATATTTCTCTCTTACTAGAGTATGTACGCGGAGAGCATATTGTATAGTATAAAACCATAGACAAAATATATTATACAAAATTTCAACCGACTGTGTTAATGATTATTCAAACATTCAATAGAAAATGGAAAATTATGATATGACTTTTTCTAAATTTAATTGAGAAAAACCTTGATCTTCTGGAAGTTCTATATTTTAAAAATCTATTAAAGACGTAAAGATACGTAATGAATGCCTTTAATATTTAAAAAAAAATTTATCCCAAAAAAAAAAATTTTTGCAGTTCCATTTGTTATAAATATTTTTAAACAATATTAATAGATACCTATTGACTATAATGTTATATTTTTAGAATCAGAAGAACGTTCTTGACGTGATGAAAAATAGTGAAGACTGCGAACAATTTTCCAAGCGAATGCGCCAGTATGCCTCGCTCTATGTGTGTAGGTAAATGAATAGGTAAAAACAAAACAGTTAGTGTCTTTTTCTCTTCTGTTTGTCAATCAATGTTTTTTTGTTTAGTAGTCTTTGACGAGCATTATAGCTATTATAAATAAAAGAGAAAATTGGAAACAAGTAGTTTTTTCCCCACCTTCAACGTAGAGTCGAATTCTTTTCGTCAAAGTTTCTACTTGCAGTTCAAATAGACGTAAAAAAATATTATTCCTTCAAGTATGCAATGATTATGGTTGAATTGGCATCATTAGGCAAGCACTAGTTATTGTTATTAAAGGCGTTTTTTGGTACGTGTAGTAAATGATAGATATTCTCTTATATGCCCGGTAGCTATTTCTTTCAGTGCTGAACAAATCTATAACAACTTTTTTTATTAAATTCATAAAGCTATGAGAACACGTTCTTAAATTCTTTCTTTGCAATCAGCTAACTCTTTAGAATGCATTTTGAAATTACCAAAGTTCTTGTTTTTATTAATACCTTAAAATATATAGAAAGTTTTGTTAAAAGTAACATTATGAAGGTCTTTTCCACCACCTCCTTATGAATTTGCTTCTTATAAAGAGTTAACTTTAGATCGAATTTCTTCTCTAGAATAGAGAATGTGCCTGCACGTAAATATTAAATATAGTTTTTGTAAACTTTAATTTAGCATTATACTTCTAATTAATATTTATTAATTTATTTATTTTTCGTTAAGAAAATAACACGATTATTAAAAAGCGCAAATTAAATACTGTGGGAAATTGAAGGTCAACGAAAGAAACGCAACGTCATTGATCAGATGATCTGATCAATAACGGCAGCCGTGTGTGACTTCAAAGTCTATGTCAGCAAAGCGCTATATTGGCTTTTTCAAATTTATTGTAATTCCCGACAATTACAATAAATTTCATTTTTTGTACCGATTTGTACCGATAAATTTGTACCGATACAAAAAAAAACATTTTATCGGGTGCAATGCTTATTGTAGTCTTATTAATAGGTGCAATACCATACTTATAGGTTGGTTTTAAAATCGGCTCCCCAATACTTCAATAATTTGTTTGCAGGTCACTTGTTTGTTGTCATACATTTTGACGCCATGGCAAGAAGCGCGATAAATAGAGAGCATTTAAAATTTATAAATTTCTTTGAATTTTCAAAAACCTTTTTCTTAATGTATTTTAGTTTTTTCGTGTTGAATATTTTTGTTAAAAAATATAGCAATAGAAGCTATCGTATAAACATATAAAAAAGTGCATATTCCCGAATAGGAAATATGCATTTTTAAAAGTTCTTAAAAATGATTTTAAAAGGCGGTAGTAGAAAAGACACTAAAGGAAATAATGAGTTAGTACAGACCTCGTAGACGGCGGCGCGGCGCGGGCGCAGAGGGAAGCGTTATATCACTGTTATATTTCTCCATTTATTCAATACCATACAGGCACCAGCGAAAAGTGGAGAGTATCCTAGCAAAACGGGGCTCAATGCCTTCCTTATTGCAAAAATAAAATAAAAGCAGAAAAGTGAGGCTTCAAGGATATATTTGATGTGTCGACACCAATGCATTATTTTTGTATTTATGAACTGACGTTCATAAATACAAAAATAATACATTGAGGTTAAAATGTTCAAGGTCAATAACATCTTTCTGGACGAGGAAGGCAACGTTGCCCCGCGAGGCAGAGGACCCATCCTGAGGTCCATCTGGAGCCAGACCGCGCCCCTGTTCAAGCCCCCGCTGCTGTGGAGGACGCTGCAGCTGTATTACTTGACGGCGGTTATTTACAGCTCGTGAGCATTGATAATTTGTTTTAATACTAATGTTCGAGGCCTTGAAATACGTATACTGTCGAGTTCACGTGTGTTGTGTAAGCGCCAAAGTGTGCTAATGGAATTAGTACAATCGGAGAAGTGTTTCCTAGAATAGCTGCACAAGTGTTCCATTCACGGTCAACCCTTGAATACCTGCATAAAAATATGTTCAGGATAAAGTTTTTTCATATTTTATAAGTAGAAAGTAAAAACTATCTTTGGTTGTGCTGTTTGTATCTGGCCAGTTTTCATACCATTAACATTTGAAAAAAATAAATAGTAAAAATGGTGTCTCGTCATTTTACGCATTTTTAAGGTTCCGAACCAAAATAGCAAAAGCGGAACCCTTATAGTTTTGTCATGTCCGTCGTTGAGTCCGTCCGTATGTCACAGGCATTTTACTCAAAAAGTAATAGGTGTATATTGATGAAATTTATAGTGTTGTATAAGTTACTAGTTAATTTAGTAGTTAAATAAATAAATATCTTTAGAGGGGGCTCTCCATTCATGTAACGGAAGCTAAAAAAATGTTTTTCAGCAAACATCAATGTGCTGTATATATTTCGACAGATCTTTTAAAAAATATTTTAAGGTTTTTAAGCATTTTTTTAATTAAGTAACTATTTTCGGAAATAATCGCTTCGAAAATAGTAGAAATTGTGTCCTCCTTTTTTTGCAAACTCTACATCTAAAAAATATGAAAAAATTACAAGATAACCCTTAATAAATACTTTCAAGGAAATTTATTTCGAACATGATCGGATACACTGTTTTTGAGTTATTTCCGAAAAAATACGCTTCTTAATAAAAGGACTTAAGTGCCATGAAAATACGCCCTTTTGCTGATGTTTTTAAGTTTACACTATTTTCAGAGTAATAGTTGGCATACCTACTCGTTTCTCTGGTTGTAGATGACTAAAGTGCTTATACTTGTGTGCGGGAAACATGGAAAAAGTGTAGTCTGTAGTGCATTTCTTTGACATAACGGCTTCGGAACCCCACATTGAGCATGGTCGGGCTCTGTCTGCTGCTCTTGGCCGGTTTTTCTATTTATTCTGTCCATCAAAATCAGTGAATATAACGTAGAAATTCGTTATTAATTTCAGTTTAAGAATAATTGAAGTTTTATTACAAAAAAGGGAAAATACGTCACAAGACGCGAAAACTTGTTCAAACGTTTTCAGTCCGGTAATTTTGATGTCAAAGATGAACTTCACTCTGGTCCACTTGATACGGATAAAGTGGATGGCATTTTGGAAAAAGTTGAGCAAGGTCGCCATATTAGTTTTCACAACATAGCTGAAGAGCTGGTGATTTTGGACCATCCCATTTGAAAAATTGGATAAAGAAAAAAAGCTCGATATTTGTAAATCTAATGAATCGTGTAGTCATTTGCGATTCTCTATTGAAACGTAATAAAACTGAACCGTTTTTGAAAAGATTGATTACTGGTGATGAAAAATGGATTACCTACGAAAAGAATGTGTGAAAAATACCATGGTCAAAAGGCAAGCAAACTCCACAGACTATAGCGAAACCCGGATTAACTCGCAATAAATTGATGCTATGTATATGGTGGGATTAGATGGGCGTTATTCGTTATGAGATTTTAGCACCGGGCAAAACCCTCAATTGAGATCTCTACTGCCAACACCTGATGTGACTCAACCAAGAAGTAGAGAAAAAACGGCCGGAATTGACCAACTGAAAGAATGTGGTTTTTCACCATGATAACGCCAGATCACACACATCTTTAACCACTCAGAAAACATTGCGCGAGAGTTTGGTTGGGAGGCGTAAACGCATCCACCATGTAGCTCTGACCGTGACCCTCAGATTTTCACCTGTTTCGGTTTCTTCAGAATTCTTTAAATAGTATTAGGTTAACATCTAAAGAGGACTGTCAAAACTACACATCGCAGGTTTTTCATGAAAAGTCCGAAAATTTCTACAATAATGATTTTTATATCATTACCAATATCATGACAATAAGTTGTTAAATAAAATAGTATATGCATATAATAATTAAAAGTAATAGAGGCGCTGTACAGAATATCTGTTAACTTTGTGATCCCATATAAAGTTGTGTAGTGTTTCTCAAAAAATTCTTTTAGGGCAATACTACACATGTCGATTTGTACACTTCTACGTTTTACCACATTCTATGCACATCCTACATTTTTCCACATTCTATACATATCTACATTTTTATTTTGTATGCTACATCTGCTAAAATATATTTTGCTATCTTAGACAAAAGAATAAATAAGAACTGATGATACCAGTAGATCAAGTAGGAGAAAGTTAATTGCTGGAGCGACGCTTGCATCACGCTTCCTAAACCGTTATATATGGAAAATTGGCATGTACTACCGCGACACCACGTAGCTAAGTATTATAAAACTTATCTATGTGGCTAAGTTTTATATGTAAGCTGCAATGATCGGTTCGATATTACATGAAAACTAAAAATAAATATTTTTTTTTCGTTGTTATGTAATCTCCAATCGAGATTGTGACCTATATCGGTCCCGAGTCCGGGTTACGATTGAAAGCGATATTAAAAGCTAGTCTAGAATGAGATGGGTCTAAAATGCAGTGTGAAGTAATATGTATTGTATTATCATCCTGGTGAAAACGCAAGCTTACTAAGTCTTAACATAAATCAAAATCAAATCAAAAATATCTTCATTTGGTAGGTAATGCAATTACATTTAAAATACGTCATTGATGAATTTTTTTCGACATTACCACCCATTTCAAATGCTGATTCACCTTGAGTAGAAAGGACAAGAAACTCAAAACTTTCTCTTTTTTGCTCATGGACATAAATAATTGAATAATGATTAAAATTAGTATAACACTTCGAAATAACATGAAACAACCTGATATCCGAGCAGATCAAAGCCATCGGTTTTTTTTTATTGACATATTCAGACACGGTATTATAGCCGTTGCCATATAACTTTCTTTTGACGATATGTTTGAACTCATCAAATGGTAAATTTTCAAATTCAGCTAGAATCTTATGATATAAACGCACACATTGCCCCTTGAATGATTTGTTAATTTTACTTAGTCGGGCTTTATGAGTAGTAAGGTTGTTCTTATGTCTAATGTCATATAATATACATAGTGTATTGTTATATATTTGCTTTTCCACAGCAACAACAGTTTCATAATGTGGTACCCGTTCATCATAAACTCGTTCTTCGTGTCGTACGGGCGCGGAGTGACCGAGATTACCGGGCTGTGTCAGCTGATCACAGCTGGAATAAGTCCTTATAACTCATCTGGAAGCACTAATGAGCTAATTGTTAGTGTTATAATTTTTCATTTTACTGGTTTACTTATTCATTTTGACTAAATTCTTGGTGTATTTTCATGACAGATCATCCTTATGAACATATATTTAGATATTAAGCTCGTATTAGCATTTCTGTAAATCATAATTCTAAAATGTTTAAGTTAAATATAATAACCTGAATATTTTTTTCTTTTTCTATCGTCAAATATAGACTCACAGTGTAAAAATAAAGGTCAACTCTGCAACTTTCCGCTAAGTTTAAATGATCAGACATAAAATTTCAGTGTAATTTAAAAAAAAAAATTGATTACGATATCTCATGATCGAACCAATCGATTTTAACTGGACCGGTGGCAATACGACGCAGGCTTTTAAGTTTTCTAAAAGAACGCATCACAAGCATTCGATCTGACATAACATTTCAGATTAATTTGAAAAAACAAAGTCAAAATTTTCCGTAAACGATATCTCACGAACACATCAACCGATTTTGACCAGACCGGCGGCATTGATGTGATTTTTTCATGTCAAGAGCTGATTAGTTTTTGGAATCGATCGGTAAAGCCGTTTAAAAGTTAATCGAAAGAAAACAATTTTTAAAATTGTTGTTTTTGCGATTTCTCAAAATGTACCAGTCCGAATCGGTTCAAATTTATAGAAAATCTAAATTTGGTGAAACACTGCAACGCCACTTGTTTAGTTCTAATCAGCCAAGCCGTACATTCTCTCACACTCACACACACGTACATACAGGCATACAGACACTATTGAAAAATTGTCAGAGTGGCGTCCTGGCACCTCAAAATGTTGAAATCTAATGAAAACTTGATTTTCAAAAAACGGAGCAATACCAATAACTTTGCGATTTTTGAAAAATTTCAATATTCTTAGCGGGAAGTTAAAAATTCGTATATTGAAGAAGATTGATTTTAATTAAACATGTATCCATGTAATCGTTATAATATTATAGGAATAGTTCATCGGTAGTTTAAGATGTTTTAAGTTTCAAATGCATCTCAAGGTGCAGCTGAGAATGTTAGATGTTGTGGTGTGTACTCTCAAAAGTCGAAGATTTAAGATTTGTATTGATTACAAAAATGCCAATCGGCAACAGTTTCCAGATGTAATGACAACTAAAAACTTTAGGTCTAAATATGTACATTATAAAACGAATTCAACGCATAAACCTTTGAAGTGTTGGTGATAACCAGAAAAATAGTTGCGACTCTTCCGATCGACTAGAACGGATAAGGTTAGGTTAGGATTTTGTAATTGACTATTACTTTTTTTAACTATGATGATATTATTTGATTTCAGGGTACGGAAGTCTGTCGAGAGTCCCTCGAAGATTTGACGGCCTATAGCGCCATTGTCCTCAGTGTTCTGTTTGCTATTGTTAATCTTATATTAGCGAAATTCGCAAAGAGGAAGAAGTCAGTCATATTAATGACACTCTTGCTGTCGACCATCGGAGGTGTAACCACCAACCTCGTGCCTGACCCTTACTCGGCGCTGTCCTTGTTTATGACGTTCTTAATAACCATAATAGGGGTCGGAATTGTGTTTTCTTACTACGTGGATCTATATCCGACTTCTTATCGGTAATATTTGTATTGTTGTTTATACAGTTATATTTATTTTTAATTTAAAGTCACGACTATTTCTCATAAATGTAAATAGACAGACAGATCTCCACTTGGCATCATCTTAAAATACAATTTTTCCTTGCTGACATCTAATATACGTTTCATGCAAGCTCGTCAGTTTTTTTAGCTTAAAATTTGACCTTCCGTTAATATACCATTAATTTAGGGCACACGAGATTTTCTACGGTACTCTTTGCTGACCTTCATCACAAATAAATGTAAAAAATGTACATTTGAACAACAAGACAAACTTTACTAAAAAAGATACTGTTTGGTGAATTCACCAAGTTAAAGAAGTTGTAGGTCAGGCGGAAAAAAAATGGCTAAAGTTATGGTCGACAAAGGCGAACATAGAATACAAGCAATAAAGAGTATAAGAGATAAGCTAAAGAGAAGGCTGAAGTAGCCTATAAGCAGTGGCGTAACTATAGGGCGGCAGGGCTGGCAAAATGCCACGGGCCCCCGACCCAAGAGGGCCCCGGCCCAAGAGGCCGCGAGCTCAGAAATATTTTTTTTAACTTTGTATCTAAGTAGGTAGGTACTTGTTTTATTATTTTTTTTTATTTATTTATATTATATAATTTTATTTTACTTAAAAACATATATTTAAGTGAAACAGCTATATACCATAATACAAATTCAAACTAAGCATTAAGATTTCAACACATCACATCCTATACAATAAGATGTTAATCAATTTTAAAACGCATCTATTGTTTACTCCATTTTTTGTCGCGGTACGTTGGTAGCACGGGTGAGTATTGACGGTCGGGGAATTGCCCTCATTTTGTTAACCAAGAAAGTACTTTTTTCGTGGCGTTGGCGTTAGAGCGAGCTAGCAAGACTATGTTAGGGGAATCCCGGATTTGCTATTTTACATATGGAGGGCTCTACTGCGCATTCTTTGTTTGAATCTTTTTCGTAGTTGCTGCTTTATTAAAGCGAAGTAATTGTGAAAGTTACATATTAAAATGTCTAGTTCTAGAAAATATCTAAGTGGGAGGAAAAACGAAAGAGAAAGAGGGAGACTGAAGAAAAATAAAAACCTACCTAAATTAGCCGGTACTTGAAATATGATGATTTTATTAGTAAAATGCGAGTGGACAGTGCTCCAAAGTGAAGAATTGGACTTTACTAAAAGTATACCAGAATTAGATGCAGCACCCGACACCAGTGTCTATCCAGATCCAGAACAACCACAACAAGGAACTAGCAAAAATCAAAGTGAACCATATTTTAGTGTGAACAATATTGCATCTTCACCATATGTTACTGATAAGGGTAATTTTAAAGAGCTAACTGATCAATTAAAACGGTTCGTGATCGAAAACGGACATTGTAAACCTAAGGGCCCTTTCTTAAAAGATAGTGACAATAGATCTTTTCTAGAAAAACATTACTATATTGTTTCCAAGTCTGAGCGTGAAACTTGAACGTACATGGCTATCATATTTTTTAATACTTCAGAAGGCGTATTGTGAACCGTGTTGGTTATTCGCAAATCCGGCATCTAAAAATACAAAATGTTTGGATGGAGGGCTATGACGACTGGAAACATATTGTAGACGCCATAGAAAGACACGAGACGTCGAAAATTCATCTGGATTCTTGTTTTATCAACAGTGGCGGCTACAAAAAGAAAAATCTTTCTGGCGCCAAGTACTTTCTAGACTACTTGAAGTTACTCTGATACTTTCAACGTGTAATTTAGCCTTCCGTGGCCACAGAGAAAAGGCAGATAGCAATGATCCGAGCTCCCTAGGAAACTTTTGAGTATTATTGAGTTATTAAGAAAATACGACCCGATTTTACAAGAATTGCTAAGCAAACCAAAAGCTAGATAAAATATTTAAGTCCAAAAATACAAAATGAGCTAATTTCTGTTCTGGTTCTAAAATAGAAAATGCACTCATAAATGAAATAAATGCCGCACCATTTTACTCTATCATATTCGATACAACTCAAGATATTTCAAAATTGATCAAATGTGTGAACTTTACCGTTATTGTATGATCGAGAAAGATGATAATGGAATCCCAAAGGCACTCGTCATTAATGAGTCATTTTAGGATTTCATGAAGCTAAGGATCAAACTGCTTTAGCAATGTCCAAGCAAATTATTAAATCCATAAATGACAAAAATATTCCTCTAAATAAGTGTCGAGGACAAGGATATGATGGTGCTAATACAATGGAAGGGACAGGTGGAGTTCAAAACTCATTAAAATATCGAGCCAAATGCCGTATGTGTTCACTGCGCTGCTCATAATTTAAATCTAGTACTTAATGATGCAGTAAGGAGGTTAGCGATATGCAAAATTTTTTGATACAGTTCAACAAATTTATAATTTTTTGGACATAGTATCAAAAGATGGAATATACTATCAAGTTTTATATCTAATAAAGAAACGGAGTCTTCAACTTCAATAACATTAAAAACATTAAACCCTACTAGACGGGCTGGACGTTATGATGCTGTTTATGCTTTAAAAGTTCGGTTTGTTGAAATCGTCCGAAAAGCGCTTACGAAAGTTTGTTCAAAGTGAACATATTTTATCAAGTATTGGACATCATTATTAATCAACTGAAATCGCGTTTCCTGCCGATGAATGAAATTGTTTCCAATTTCAGTGTTTTGCAACCTTCGACTTTTCAAATTATAGATGGCACTGATCTATTATAAAAAGCTCTAGAATTTGTTGATATATATAAAAAAGACATATCTGAATCATTTGCCAGGGAAATTCTCAGTTTTCGGTCCACTTTCAGAGACGAATTAGAAAAATCTTCGTGTATTAGAGACCTTGTTGATTTATTAATAATAAAGAATCATTTTATGTCCTGCAGCTTTCCTGAAGTATGCACTGCATTAATGTTATTTGTTACGATTCCTGTGACTACAGCTAGTGCTGAACGATGATTTTCAAAACTAAAATAAATAAAACTTATTTAAGAAACTTTATGGGACAAGACAGATTACGTAACTTGGCTATTCTATCTATTGAAAATTCTATGGCCCGATCTTTAAACTTTGATGATGTCATAGATACTTTTGCGGAACAAAAAGCTCGGAGAAAAGATTTTTCTTAATAAATATCTTATTGAAATTAAATTGTTATTTCATTGTTAATGTATAAACCTATGCTCTTGAAAATAAAATTTAATTAGTTGGGTAACTACATGAGTGGTTTATTAAAATTAAACTAAGTAGGTACTCAAGTTCGTCAAGTACAACGTGACGATTTTTAATGATAGGGCCCCGCCCAAAGAATTTGCCACGGGCCACAGATGGTATAGTTACGCCACTGCCTATAAGATCTGTTGAAATTAGAGTTATATTTGAAAATAAGGTAGAATAATATAAAAGATGAATAACAGAGGATCCTTGAACCAAAGAAAATAAAAAAAAAAACAAAGACTTTTCTGAAATATGATGAAAAATATGTAAGCGTATAGCATGACGTCTTAAATAATCGCAATAACAGGTAATAATGACTGTTTAAAATATGAAAAGAATAATCTTCAAGCATCGGATAAAATGTTAAGAAAGTGTTTTCGCGTGCAAAAATATTTGAATAAACATAATTAAATTATTAGAGGAAATCATAACAGCAATAAAAAAAATTCGAATAGGGGAAACCAGATGTATGTGATAAACTTTCGTCAGAGATGCTGAAGGGTGGTGGGGGTACAGAAGCAAATCTGCTGTACCAGCTCTTAATTAAGTACTGGAAAAGCCATGAAATAACAAACGACTGGTGCAAATCTTTCATTGTACCCTTTTGCAAAGGTTCATAGACCTACCGTTAGTCCATTTAGACAATTATCGTTTCTATAACTATATTAAGCTTTATTGTCATTGGCAATTATTGTATTTTATGAAAGGGTCGCTAATGAATGTTAAAGTAAGATTTAGGATAAAATAGCATGTTTTTGAAAAGGAATGGAATGAATGGACCATCTTTTTCTCTCCTGACTATCACAAAGAAATTTTAGGCCAATATTCAAAGGATTTTCTAAACTTTCGTAGGTTTTAAAAGAGTTCATGTTAGTCTGGGAGGAATGATCAGTGGAGGGTGGTCCACTCGTCAGTGTATGGCGTGAGCAGTGAACTGAAAATAATTATATATAATAATTAAATGTAAATCAAATATGATGAAAAGTTATCTTGAATTTGTTTATAAAATTCGAAATTTCCCTGACCTTATATATAGACGTCGAGAGACTTGAAACAAGTTAGAGTTTATCTTTGGGTGTTCTATGTATAGATGATGGTGCACATGATAGATATATTATGAGTAGTAAAAGTGTCTTTATGGAGTTCTGGTCCCTATATTTACGGACAGTAATGAAAACTACGTATGGCAGAATAGAAATGAAATTAGAATCAATGCTGTGGAGATGTGATTCGTGCTTAGTATATGTGGCGTATCTTTGAACGATAGATATAAGGACAGTGATGTCAAAGAATGGTATGGTCAGAAAGATGTGGTATATAGGGTACAAAAACTATGTTGTGGTGGTTTGACCATCTAGAAAGGATGAATGAAGGTAGACTGAAAAAAATCTACAGAGCGAATGTGTGTTATAAAAGGGATGGTAAGCGTTGCTTTAGATAACCTCATGTAGATCAATTTGGTGGCGTATTAAAGTAGGTGATCAAATGGCGTTGGACGGGACATATGTCAAGAGAAAATATAGAAAAATGGAGTAGGTTAGTAACAGAATGGTATCCAAGAGATGGAAAAAGAAGTAGAGGCAGACCAAACAAAAGATGGGAAGATGACTTGCGGAAAATAGCTGGCCCAGTATGGAGCCGATTAGCAAGAGATAGGGACAAGTGGAAATCTTTGGAGGAGGCCTTTGTCGACAGACAAGCTGTTCAACAAAAGCAACCAGTTGCCGACTAAATTAAATTTAAATGAAATTAGAATTAGAATGTAGTTAGTTAGCAAGTAAGTAGGCATGTACCAAATATTGTAAAAAGAAACAGCAATAAAGGCTATTTTATTTTATTTATTTATTTTATTATTAAAGTAGGTACAAACTTTAAATACTTGAAATTCACAAGTCTGCATGGAACGATTCATGGATGTCAGTAAATCAAGGGGATATGCAAATATTGTACCATGTGGAAATTTGTGGTCTCTGTCTACCCGGCTGGGAAATAGGCGCGAGTCTAAAGTTTGTATAGTATTGATAATAATACAACTTCATGTCTTCAAGGCCATGAGTTTTGCAATTATTCTTAACTAATCTTATTCATTGCCATTCTTACTATTTCACACTTAAGAATTTTAAAAACTAGGCAGTTGATGCATATAAAATTGTTATAATTCAAAAATATACAATGAGTATAATTTTGTTTATACAATGGTCATGCTTATATCTAATACTTATTATTACTATATTTTTATTTTCATAATCACTTAACTAGAATATTCGGATATATATCTTATTAAGTACAATATTTTGAAATGGCCATCACTTTTCTCAAGCCCTTTTCTATTCTGACGTAAGTATTATTTATTACATTCTGCGTCTCCAGCGGCATGGTCGCGTGCTTGGGCGTGATGGTCGCCCGGCTGAGCGCGCTCGTCGGCACCAACGTGGTCGGCGCTGTCATCCAGGACCACTGCACCACGACATTTTATTCATGGAGCTTATTCGTGTTCTGTGAGTAATAATTCGTATTGCCAATATACTTTATATCTTATAAAAAATATGAGTTTCCATCAAGATAAATATATACAATCTGCTTCCTATACATATAAATTATTGTATATATATCGGAGTAAATGTTTTTTCGTATTTTAGAAGCAAAAAGTTGCAGTTAAATCTCTTTGATTCTGTTGTTTTGTATCTGGCTAATTTTGTTACCATTAAATTGGGGACATTTAAAAAAATGAAAAATAAAAAATATAAACGGTGTCCCACCATTCTTCTATTGTTTTTCTGTCCATCAAAGCGAGTGAAGCTAACTTGAATTTTCGATACATTTGATATGAATATTTGCGGGAAGATGCATGATAAATTCCATACGGTTTAGCCATGTAACTTAGAAAACCTCTATATTGTCTCAACAGCAACATCATACATACATTTAGGGTTTTATTAATTTTTCTCGTTATTATTATTTTTTTTTTTCTACTATTCCAGTATTATTTTCTTTCTTTCCAGCCGGGGTGATCGCTTCGTGGTTCCTTCCGCCGGACAAGACGCCAAAGAAAACCTAACAATAAACATTTTATTAACTTTTTATTTTACTTATTCGTACCGTACGAAATCCGTCTTTTACGTATTTTTAAATGTCAGTGCTACTTTGATGAAATGAAAAAAAAGGTACAAATAAAAAAAAAACAAATAAAAAGAAGTGGTACTTAGCGGTAATTTTTGGAGCTGTAGTAATAAACACTTGGAACTGATTTAGTGTACGCGGATGGATCTCAAATTGCTTGTATATTTATTGACTTCCTTACAGGGGTCAAACTCTTTAATTAAAAGAACATAAGTGGCGGCGATTAAATTCTTTTGTATTGAAATAAATACCAATAAATGACCATGAAGCTACCTGTTTTTATGTTATTATGTCGTTTAAAGTCATCTATCCAATTTGTCATTTGTTGTTGAAAACCAATGACATACACCCACTTCAAGCTTTTATGAGATGGTGTTATAAAGCAACGCTAAAAAAAACTTTTCTTTCAGGGAAGACACCTATTTAAATAAACTTGAGAAGCAAAAGGTTATAAGATAGAACCGTTTCCTAGATAATATGTAAATTTATATATCTCTGTACGTAAAAATTCAAATTTCACATATTTGTCGCTGCAAAAGTCAAAAAATAGTCACTCATTTAATTTAAATTTTTGATTGATATAATTGTGAATAAAAATTGACAATTTATTTGATGTGTGCTATCTTTAGTGATTAAAAAATATAATGTTATTTATATTTATGAGTATTATTTAATGCTTGCATAAATATGATCTCAAATTTTTATACACAATTTTCACAATAAAATATATATATATATATGCTACAATATACATAAAGTTTTATGAACATAAACTGCAATGAACAATATACATAGTTTAAAATATCGGTCTTCAGCAAATCGAGTATATAAATATGTATTTATTACGACTGAATATCTGTTATTTATACTGTATACAACGCGTGCCAATTACGTAACTAAATTGAGACACTACACGCGTGTGTGTTGGACGGTCGCTGTGCAATAGCAGACGTAGCAGATGTCATTTGCGCAATATTTAGGTAACTTTAGACCGTACTCACTTCTCGATGTAAAGTGCGGCGCGCGCAACTGCGTTCATGCTGAAAATACATTCTAATCTCTATTTACGGACGCATTTTGCATACGAATCTCCATTCACTGACATATCATAAAGAGAGGTAAAGTAAAGAAAATGTTCGAATATTATGCATTGCTTGTCAAATTTATTGCACCGTTATAGCACACACAAGCATACAGGCCAAGTATTTTTTTCCGTCGCTTGCATTCTTAGGCGCCGACTTCAGACTACAATTGCATGCCTTAAGTGCGAACGTAGGTATGCTTCTACTGTCGTCTGAAAATCCCATCTACACTGGGTGACCACGATAACTAAAAAACTGTTTAACTTTTAAACTTAATTTCTTTTTTAATCTCATCACTAATCGATTGGGAAAAACTGTATTGAAAATCACAGCTTGATATAGTACCGATTAGCTGTAATTGAATTTTTTAACTGGCAGTTATTCATGTTTTGATTCGCCCTTTGGCTTAAACATCTAAAATAGAGAATAAGACTAATGTTTTATATTATTACTGCCATCTGTCGGCAATTACAAGAATAAATTGAGCGTGAAGTGGTTTTTAATTTTGTAATTGCCAACAGATGGCGGAAGTAATATTAAACATACAAAGAGGATCTTTGGTGAAAGCTCATATGTTATCATAAACCAATTTTAAATAACATACGTATAGCAACAGCGCTTAAGGCACGCATATTTGGTTTTACTAAATTTTTATTTTTTTAATCATAATTAAAATATTCGTTTTTAGATCAATGGATACGTGTTAGTTTAAAGTTCCTACTTAGCAGTAAGAAATTTGGCAATCTTTATCAGATAAATAAATTTGCCACAACAATCGCCATCCGTTTATTTATCAGCATTGATGTACACACGCCGTAATTAGCAATTCAACAATTTGTAACTACAGTCATATTTAAATTTTGTGGTATTTCCAAGTGAGTTTTTTGTATATAATGTTCAGGTATCTGTACATATCATATATTCTTGTAATGTTTACTCATTTTAGAGTATGGATATTCGCAATATTTATTTTTTCGAAGGTGCTTTTTTGTCAATAGGCCTTATCTTTCTTAATACTGCATTGATATCAATGAATTTCAATATTAGCTCTGTTGCTAATCATGAAAAACAAATATATACTTAAGTAACTAGAATTCATTTTAAACTACAATTGAATTCTTTATTGATCTCCTTAATAATTTGACTGTATTTCAAATTAATCCCTGATTAAGATCACACCTTGTGTACAGCTCGTACTGAAGTTGTGTCAAAATGAATCATTCGGTTTTCTGACTGTTCAAAATAGAACAACGCCTGTAAGGCGTTCATCATTTCTTGAATATAACTACTAGTTAAAACTTGTTGTGTACGAATTTGTATATTTTTCGTTGCCAAGTTGATGCACTTTCAGGCGTCAGTGACAACCTACATTTTGATAGAAAGTGCCAATAAGTAATGCTTAGTTCGTAAACTGCTATCTTTGTTTTGGTTGACGAGTGCATTTATTTATATAGAAGTACTTTTACAATAAGGCACAAACGCTGAAAGATGTAATGTGAATATTGTAAAGACATTCAGATTTTAATGTATTTGTGTTGATTAACGAATCTCTATTACAGTATGTGTTTTATTTACTTTATTTTAAATATTTTTATATATACGATTTTTATGGTGTAGTAGTGAAACGAGAAATTTTCGTGATTTTACTTCCGTCTGTACGTTACAGCTGCTTCACTTGCTAATTTAATGCTATAGCATTAAATTTATAAAGTTATATTTCAGCATAGTTTAACACATATCTCGATATCTGCTTACCGTGATGAACCGTGATGTATTGCATAACTCTATAAGACTCAGTTTACAGAGTTATGACAGAAAAGAAAAGATCATATTAGTACGTTATGCTGAAAATTTCTCTGTCATTTAATATCCTCTTCTTCCGGTCTGATCCTCGGACTAACCCACATAGCTCACAGAATCAGCAAGTTAAAGTAGCAATTACTAGACCACGTTGTTCGCAGGATTGATAACCTATGGGGAAAGAAATGCGAAAATTTTTAACTGTTTAAATGTTAAAATACCAAAAATTGCAAAGTACTTCGTCTTTTTACACTGACATAGAATTTATTTTAACAATTGACATGGTTAGAAACTTTAATAAAACTAGATAGGATATCGTTCTAAATACAATACCATAATTACACGTGACTGTACAGTAATACGAGCGTGATATAGAAGTCTTTTAAATGAAATGATGAATTTTTAATTTGATACGTTTTTTCAGAAAAGAGATAAGTTTTTTAAATCAAAAACAATTCAACTCACTAAAGAAATGTCTATTCAAAAAGTTTAGTAGATTTTGTATGTATGTGTACAATTTTCAAGTATTATATTTGACAAGGAATAAGCTATTAATATATTATTTTAAGGATTTTGAAAATATCATATTTCAAATTCGAAAGTTAATGCATGGATAAAGGACACTTCTATTCCTTAAGTGATTGCCTGTCCTATTTAAATGGATTTCGTTTATTCACAAAAAAAAGATTAGTTATTTGAATATCATTTTTATTGTTGCATTAATGAGAAATATTTCTCATTCATCATCTATATACTCGTATATTCGTTATCGATATTTTTACAACTGCTTTAAACAAGCGATTAGATTACATTTAAAATATGCTAATTTACAGTATCATGACGCCGGTATGTCAGATAAATGTCCTATTTTCGTATATAAACTTATTTACGTCATAAGATTTAAGTAAAATCCCACTAACTATTAAATCTTATCAAATACTAAACAGATATATTGGTTTGTAAAGAAAAATATCGGTTTCTATGTCTATAACGGCCACTAGACTGATACGAGACGTCCAATTATCAATACACGCAACGCGATGAACGAGGCGTGATAAGAGTGACCTCAGATATACCGGTTTTGAAGAGGCAGCATCCGACTTAGTACAAGATTCGTTCTCTATGAGTGCGCTATGAGAATGGAAATTAATTATAAATAACTTTGAAGTCTTAACCAAAATAATTTGTTATTTAACGGAAATATCCATAGAAAATTGTAGCTAGGTATATGTATGAATCAAATGAACCGTAAAACGATGCCGGAAAAATTTAATTATGTAAATGAAGATGTAATAGAAGAAACAGAAATGCAAGTCAAAAGTTCAGATGATGTTCCTGACGTAAAAATGTATACTTACGAAGAAGCTTTCGAATTAACAGGTGAGTGTTTGTGTGCCGTCATTCGAATACATTATTACTTAGAATAAAAGCGCAAATTTAAGGAAAAATAAAAAAGGTTTTTTGCCTTCATCGTCCGCCGTTGTCGAACGCATTTGAAAAAAGTACAGAGCTGTTAAGTTCATATAAGTTGATTGGTCATATATTTATTTTTCATCTATTCTAAAAACACTAAAAACATGACATCCCAACCCGACATCTGTATATATATTCATATGAAGTACTATTTAAATGTTACAAAGTCTTAATCATTTTATTCTTGTGTTTATGGCATTTAATGGCTAATTGAGAGTCAATATTTTAATGTAAATAGAATTACACTTGGGCTATTTCTCGCATACGTGTGTTTTACAATACTGTTTTACGAGGGCTGTTCTTTATGTATCCGGAACTGGCCACATACAGAATAATATTTAAAAATTATTATATTTAAAAATGAAACTCCTTGGCTGACGAATGTAGTTTGTTACATGTAACTATCAGTTGTTTTACCATTGTTATGTTAATTTGAAAATTGCGCGTCTTTATCACCAAGGATTTAACTCGTGCAAATTTTCTTGTGATGACTTATTCCGATTTTCGGCGTAGGCCAACTCAAAAACAGTGCATCGATCAACTCACTTCGACTTTTGGGGACGAAAGCACTATCAAAAACCACTTTTGACGTGACAACGTCTTAAATTAGGTTGCGGCTGGGAGTCACTTATGAAAAAGTGTAACGCTCGGTAACGTTACGATGAGTCACCGAACGAGAGAGAGGCCCGCCGAATGCCTTGCGTCTCTCTCCCACTCAACTATGATCGGTCTGCCGCGCGCGCAGCACTAGAGAATTAGTGCATAGCTTGCAAATGTATTGCAAGTTATTGTATGTATATTTGTATATAAATACGTATGTATGTGTAAAGGTAAAAATAAAATTTTGTTAATATGAAATTCAGTGCGAGATTCTTTGTATAAATTAATGTTTTAAATATAATTCTTTGTATAAATAAATGTTTTAAATTGTTACTATTATTTCATCCTTCTTCCTACTATACGAATGAATATTCACATTAAAATGATTTTACCATTCAAAGTCGTTGTCACGTAAAACTTTCGCCCGTATACCGACTTTACAGGCAACCAATTTTTTTATCACTGGTTTAGTGAGTTTAATTGTGGGCGGTTGATCCTCATGGACAAATTTAAAGAAGGTCGCCCTTAATCGGTAGTTGTACCACAAAATATCGATTCTGTGCGGAAATTAATAATGCAAGAGCATCATGTTACATATCGCCACATAAAGGCGTCTTTGGGTATAAGTATGACGAGCATACATAAGATATTAACGCGAAAATTTGGTTGTAAAAAAAACTTGTTTGCGTTGGGTTCTGCACAACTTGAGCGTTGATCAAAAACACGCTTTATCGATTGGTGCAAAAAAAAATACAATCATGGTGCGTCGGCCGAAACACTCGGTTTTTGGAAGGTCAAAAGATCAAATGGACCGGTCATCCGCCGTACAACTTGGGATTTGGCACCCAGCGATTTCTATTTATTCCCAATCATGAATAATAAATTATGTGGTCAACGTTTTTCGAGCCGCAAAGAGGCCTTTAATGCATTCAAAATGTATGTTTTGAAGATACCTCAATTAGAATTGAAAAAGTGCTATAAAAATTGATTTCAGCTTATGCAAAAGTGCATCTATCATCCTGGTGAATATTTTGAAAAGCAATAAAACCATATTAAATTATATACGTTTGTTTCTTTTTGATATTCCGGACACATAAATAGCAGCCCTCCTATGGTCATGTGCAATGTTAGAGCTGTGACGTCATCAGGTCGTGACAGAAGTTGTACTGATCCGTTTTGATTTAGAGTTGTTTACTTTGTGTAAGATCACTGTACTGATCGAATGATTCATCTGTTCCAATAAGACTTGTTGGCTAGTTTAGATAATTTAAATATATAAAATTAAATTAGAAAATAATTAAAAATATATATATATAAACATAATTTTATAGAGTCGTTTTTTAAAACTTGTAAAGCTTTGTAACTTTGAATAAAATTTTAGGCAATGGACTGTACAACATCGGCCTGTTGCTGGCGTGTTTCGTCATCATCACCGCCATGGGCATCGACATCTTCGGCCTGGGCATCATCGTGACAGCGTCGGTGTGCGATTTGAAACTGAGCATCAAGGAAATCGGCATTTTATCATCAATGCCTTTCGCTGGTATTCAATATCACATTTCTCTCAAGCATAATGTTACGTGTTTAATTGCCTATGGCTACAATTATTTATAACAATAAATTGTACATGCTAAAGATGATACCGAGTGGCTTTTGAATATTCACACATCGGTGGAAAATGCTTATGCTTTAAGCATTGTTTGACGTATATTTTCATTTATTAATCTGATCGAGTTCAAGGAATGACCATGATGCCTTAAATAACATCAGCATTTGCAACTTTATTTCATAAAATACAATGATCGGCTCTCGTTTTGCTTGGTTTTATTGACATTTATTCCTTGTCTTAAATTCTTTTATATGGAGCGCATACGAAAATATTTGAAAATGTAAATAAAATCCCACACTAAAATTTACCGGTGATTATGAAATTTTATAGTAACAGTCAAACAGACAAAAAGATATGACATCGAAGATCTTAAATAAAATCGTCTTCTGGGGCTTTCTCATCGATGTAAGATTGGGTTTTAAAACTCGACCAAGCTTGACATTTCCTGAGATGAATGTAACAATGTTTTTCAACAAATGATTACTGTTTGATGATTAGGAAGAAATTTTCAGTGGTCTAGAAATAAACTACTTCTCTTGATATTACTAGTTTTTTGCTTAACATTATTCCAGGCCTCAAGTCATTTTAATTTGAAGTCTGCCAATTAGGCAACTGAACCAACTATAGGTTTAAAGTATTTCTGCGGAGATAGATGTAGGCAACCAAATAAGTCTGAGAGCTAATGAAGAGAAAACGCATTTTAGAAATAAGATTTTTTTTGTTGCGAAAGAAGATTCAAAAACACGACTTGAAAAATGCCAAATTCCATATCAAGACTTTTTACAAGATTAGATTTTAAAGCTGGTACAAATTTAAGTTTCTTGAATTCACTTCGCGTACCAAGACGTGTACGCCTTGAATAGTTTAATCCTACACATCTATGATTTAATCATATAAAAAAGACTATATCTGTATGAAAAACATCATATTTTAAAGAAAAGTTTATATGTATTTGTCATTAGAAAGAACGATTTATGAATTTTGTGTATTTGTATATTATATCGACCAAGTTTGCCAAAGAAATTATACGAACTAATGAAATGAACGATTTTTAAGATATATAGCATCGAATATACCTCACTGCGCTATCACCATCATTCTGCACAGACTCGACTAGGAATGTATGTAACTCATTACTAAAAGTATGTCTAATGCTATTATCTCAGTGACCACTGATTCAATGATTATAGCTTCTTTGGCAATGTTTGTCTAAAAAGGACAAGATTGCTTATTTGCGAATAGGCGCCAAAACGTATCCATTCATTATACATTATTTTTTTCCATTCCCATATCTCAAAATTATTCATTTCGTGTCAGGGGTGGTGTATACGGGACTAACGAATTCTTTAGTTAAATTGTATCAGGTATAATCGTGATGTCATATCCGTGGGGCTACCTCGCCGACACGCGCGGGCGCCGGCGCGTGCTGATGTGGGCGATGGTCGGATCTTTCTTCAGCGCGTCGCTCAGCAGCCTGGCGCCTGATTGGCGAATAGTTGCCGCATTACGGTTTATAGGATCTGCTATGTTAGTATTACAATTTCGCTATTGAACTTTGTTGTTAGTTTAAATGAAAACTGCAGTAAGAACCTCAATGTGTAGTGATAATTTTTTACGGATAGAGATGACATTAAATTATCGTATGTTCTGGTATAAACACGTACTTTAAATATCTCCTCAGAAATATGAGAAACTGTCTTTCGCTAGAGGTTGTCAACGACGATATAACTAACTATGTTTTATTTTTAGAAAACGGTTTCGTATGATATATAATTTTTTAAAACAGTTTTTAAGTGATTAGCTAAATCGACAGTAACTTAAGATTTCTGTAAAACATAAAGATGATGTTGATCATGACAATTTTTGAAGCAAGCATGTGGTAATAATGACTGAGACTGGAGGCCTATCGCAGGAGCAGCGCCGCCGAGTCGGCGACGTACGCGCTCCTGGGCGAGTGCTGCGGCGAGCGCGTCCGCGCACGCTACCTCCTCCTCATGACCAGCGCGCTGATGCTGACTCCGACCCTCTATTATAGTACGAGACTGGAATAAGAATTCCTCAATTTTCTGAACTCAATGATTTTTTTTAATTATCTACCTACAGTGATACAAATATTGGTATTTTCATATAGTTTGATGTATATACCTAAATCACATCTATAATAGATTTAATAGATTTTTGACATTCTTTTGTAATACTTATAAAAATGGTGTGTAGATACTGAATCATATTTTTAATTATAAAATCCAGGCGTATGACGCGGTTGAGCAGTCCACATTTTTGATAATACCTTACCTGTTGATTAATGTATAATAATCTAATTTTAGTAATCTAATTAACCTATCTAGTTGGCTGGTAAGCCAACTACATAGGTTAATTAGCCTATAGGTTAATTGGCCTATCTATAGGTTAGTTGGCTTACCAGCCAACTAGATAGGCCAATACAATATGTAAAAGAAAAACCAGAAACCGTAAACCATGAAAGATTGTTTATCAACTATTTCTCTCAGTGTTCACTCTATCTGATTGATACATCAAAACATTCACGCTTTATGTTATTTTTTTCAGTCTGGGCGTATTTTATTTTGCGCTTCGATTTCGCATACGACATTCATTTCCTGGGCATCGTTTATCGTCCCTGGCGTCTTCTGACGCTAGTTATGGCCCTGCCGCTGGGCCTCGGCGCTTTGATGTTGTTCTTCTTCAGCGAGAGCCCCAAGTTTCTGGCCAACGTGGGCCGGGAGCGGGAGAGCATCGAGGTATTGCGAAGAATGTACGCCGTCAACGGCCGTGGAAAAGCGGAGGATTATCCAGTGAGTGCGCGGTAAATGAGAAACGGTGTTGTATTTCTTAATATGAAAAATTTGCTTCCTATTTGCTGTCACATGAATAATGTCACACAGTGCCATTCGTCGTTGAAAATATTACGTAAGCCTACTGATACCTTGGAACTACATCCAATAATATATCAACAATGCAAATGCCTTAAATTTGTACAAGATGGCACTATAAAACAATGTCTAGAAAAAAATATACGCGATTTTCCAGGTGAGGCACATATAGATAAACCAGAAAAGCAAATTATATAAAAGTACAAATTTTTATCGAAATGATTTAGCTGTTTCCGACATATCGAAGTACTATGAATAAAGCACTCCTGTTTTTAAAACATTACTTATTGTAGACACAGTAAACGTAGAAAGCTAAAGAACGACATAAGAAGAAATATCAAATTAAAAGAAAGTAATATTAGTGTGACACGTTATTATGATCTCTTTCAATGACTAAATAATGAGTAAAGATACACGTATTACATATTTTTATGTAATTTTTGTATATTTATCTTAAGTTAAATTTGTATTTGAAAATGATAGTCTTCAATATTTTCAATAAAGCCTATGTATTATTTGTCTATTGTAAAACAGAGTTGTGCTTGAGTTACATTTATTTGGAATTTAGGATAACAGAAGAAAGAGATGTACTTACTAATATCCTAAACTAAAAGTTTATTTTGGTGAAGCGATTTAATATACACCCATATCGGTATGTTAACTATACACCGTTCAAAATGTTAGTATGTTTTTAATTCAATCATTATTTATGATTCAGGTGATGAGGATGCGTTTGGAAGAGAAAACCCTAGAAGCTTCAACGGAGTCGTTCTGGAGCTCGCTGTGGACGCAGGTCGCGCCGTTGTTCGCGCCGCCCCTGCTGCGGCGTTCGCTGCAGTTGTATTACCTCACTTTCGTGGTCTACATAGCGTTAGTACCTACTAACTGACCTTTCGTATAATTACACAACGGAGTAAACGAACTCTATACTTTTGCCCCCGACTGCGCCCGCGTTTCTTTCGTGTTCTAGATGTGTCGACCGATCACGCTGTCGATCATGATTCCGATCTTGGTTCTGCTTTCGATATCTGTCCTGGCCCCGCTTTGAATTCCGATTCTGGTTTCGATCCGGACTTAATTTTGTTCAAAACATACATAATGTTAAAAAATAGCTTCGAATCGAAAATAAAACTACCTACTAAAACTAACTAATAAAACTATGAATACTACCATATAAAATTTCATCAAATTCCATTCAGTAGTTTTTATGCACTTTAAGAACAAATTCGCAAACAAGCAGACAAAAATTTTAAAAACCATTGAAATGTTTTTTGTCAACGTTTCTAATATCCCCCAGAATAGTTTTTCTCAAATATCTATAAATATGCAGAGTTCTTCTTCATAGTATTTTATTACGTGTACATATTTTTAGAAATATCAAATATCCTGTAAGCAACAAACGACGGACATAAGTCTCAGAAGTTGTTTGTCTTTCTGTAGAATCTATACGCATTGTACAGTTGTAAAAAACATATTCGGCTCTAGCGCCCTCTGATAAGCAACTACTTTCCTTCTACTTCTGGATATGTATCGCTTAAGGTTACGGGTAGACACTCGACGTACAACGAGATATAACACAATAATAATTAAACTATCCAGAATTTAACTATAAGCAATAAAAACATTTGTCTGTGTTTAATTATTTTTTTCCATTCACGTCCAATAAGGTTAAATAATTTTTTGTTTCGTCAAATTGAAATCATTCATGAAAAATAACTGTACTAGGAAACTGAATACCTACTATAAAATTTGACTATATTTCATTAATATAGCTTTCATATTTTGGAAAAAGTTTAGGTAATATTAATTGACTAGAAAGAGTTACCAAAAATTTTAAAGTCTTATAATTCATTAGTATTTTAACCGTTTTCAATTTTGTTTTCATTTTTTTCTTATCATATCCATTTTGCTTGCACATTTTATCAACAAATATAGTTTCAGTACCATCTACTACTCTATTCCAGGAAGTATCCTAAATCTATTTTACATTAAAGAGGTGAACATCGATTTCCTGATTCCAACCGGTTTCCAAAGTCACATCTGTAGTGAGACATAAACAACATTATGAGTAAAAAACATTTATTTACGACCATAGACAAATGGAAAATAGCATTTTGTGTAACCTATGTACATGCCCGCAAAACCAATGCTGTGGCTTATTAAATATAAAAAATATGATAGATAGTTAACAAAGTAGATCTACTCTAAAACGTTCGCTTAATTAGCTTAGTAGTTTTTTGAGCTCCAAAATATTCATACATATACCTTGAATAGAAGATTAAGTTAAACCCTTTTAAATGTCGTAAACCAGACCTTAATCAATCGATTTGTGTAAAGGTTATTTGAATAAAAAATTTCTTTTAAATTGTATTCCAACAATATTTCTCTATCAAATTAACCGATTTTCACAGAGTTTAGGGCATTCAACATTTGTGTTTGGGAAATAGACGTAATCACTTTTAATATTGATCGATTAATTATTATAAAAGTTAGGAAAAAAAATATGTTTTAGTATAATATTTATTTAAATACAGAGTACAGAGTAACTTTTCAAGGACCTCAAAATATTGATACTTGACAACTCCATTTTTACACATCAGGTTTAAAGTGTTATCTTTCGGATTTTTTCGAAAATGCCGCTGAAAATAGAAACAATCCCGCACTTTTTTTTATACCGCATGAAACAAGTGAACGTTGTTTTGTAGTTATGAATTCCGTTTAATGTTAACTTGAAGCTTTTTTCTTCGGTAGCTTTGGTACAATACAAAATAATAGAATCTAGAAATTATGTCTCAACATATTCTCTCCTACTCGGTGTGCGGTTACGACTGTCGCAAGACTTCGTTTATCTTAGTTCGAGACGATCGAAATGTACGAGTTCCTTCATGTATCATTTTATAAATAATATACTTATCACACATTCTCAAAAAATAATACTTTTTTTTCATATTGTAAATTGACTTCCTTAATTTTATGAACGTTTGTGGCAGTCAAGAACGTTTTAATTATAGGATAAACGGTGTGTTCTCAAGATTTCTATTTGACATTCCAGAAACAACAGTTTCGCTATCGTCCTACCGTACATCTTCAACGTGTTTTTTACTTCGTATGCGGGCAGCGGCGCCGGCGCCGCGTTCTGCGACCTTTTTGCTAACAACTACACGGAGTTTAATAATGACGGCAACGTCAACACCACTGAAAATCAGGTCAGACGCGACTCGATTCCATCATGGTATAGCGTAACTCTCTGCTGGAGCATCTTCATGCAAAACTAAAACGTTAAATTTTTATCTGATCGCTTGATTAGATCAGATAAAAATTTCTCGTTGAATGCAAGTTCATTTTAGTACGAGATATTAAATGTTATTGCGATGCGACAGCTTTTAACAGACGGATGATCATACAGGACCTTCTTGTAATACTTTTAAATGGTGACATTATTAATAGCATTACGCTGTAGAAGACTAAGATTCTCAGGCGACCATAGAAGAGTTCCTTGTTGGACTAGATGCAAATTTATTTTAATTCAAGAATATTAATTGTTATTACGCGGGACCAGCTCTAGACAGTCGGTTGACCATGTAGGAGCTTCTTGTCGGGTTTTAAAATGGTCACATTACTAACGGCATTATGCCGTAAAAGATTGAGACTCACAGGCGATCACAGAAGAGTTTCTTGTTAGACTAGATGCAAATTCTTTTTAGTTCAAGAGTATTAATTGCTATTACGTGGAACCAGCCTTTGCAAGTCGGTTGACCATACAGGAGCTTCTTGTCGGGCTTTTAAATGGTTGCATTACTAACATCATTACGCATCATCAGCTTAAGATGGTCAGACGACGATATAAGAGTTCCTTGTTAGACTAGATTCAATTTATTTTAGTTCTAGAGTAATCATTGTTATTACGCTATGCCAGCCTTTGAAAGGCGGTTGATCACATAGGAGCTGCTCGTCGGTCTTTTAAAGAGTTAACAAAACGTTGAATATAAAAAAAAACTGTCATTCAGAATAAATGTAGACAGCAATGCATCGAAAAATTTATTTGGAATACAAAATTCAATTTCTGGAAAGGGCCCATAGATTCTTCTTTTAGATTCCCGGTTATGCTCACACTAGCAACGCATGCACCATCTGTTTTTAAATATTCTGGTTTCTATATCTACAGTATTTTCTGTAATAAACGCTATATATAAATACAATAGTGAATTTGGAACAGTTGACCATGGCCCAAAATACTAACATTTAGTACATTTCCTGCTTTTTGTGTTGTCTATTTTAATTTATTATGCCCAATACACAATATTTGAACAAAAAACTTATTAATTTCTTTAATCCAATACAAGCTAATATTATAAATATGAATTCAACTCTGTTACATTTTCACAGTTAATCACTGAAACAATTTAATTAAAATTTCATGTTAAGATGGTTCGAATCTTGACAATGCATTTAAATTATTTTTTATAGTTTACCTGCCTGTGTATCTGTATATTTTCTATATAATTCAACGATTGCATGTTGAAAAGGAACGGAGGACGAGAAAATAGTAGATACAGATTGAGAGGTCAAGGAAGAATGGAAGTGAGAGTGAGAGCGAGAATATGGAAAAGAGCGAAAAGCGCAAAAAAGGGAGATATTGGAATCGGGAATAGGATGAAAAACGGGATCAGTAATTGAACCAGGACCAGATTTAGGGTCGAGATCTTAAAAAAGATCCAATTCCGACAAGATTCAATTACCTATGCGGGCGAATTTGAGGGAAGAGGCTACAACACTCAACATCAGACAAAGAACATGTCGAAGTCAAGGGCTTCTTTTGTGATTCTCCATCGCTGCTTGTTGCAGTGCAATGACAAGATAGTGGACAACACCATCTGGGCCGGGTGCGTGCACGGCCTGTCTTTCTTCTTACTGAACGCGCTGATAGCGCAATGCGCTGGGAGACGGAAGGTAATCGTTAAATTATACTGAACATTTATTGAAAACCATTGTCCAATACATGGTTAATTAAAATTGAACTGTTAAATTTTCCAAATACTACGTTATGTAGATTTTTTTTAAATTGCGAGCTATAGAAATGTAAAACAACAACATTACTACGTATAGTTATTAAAATGAATATTGATTGGTTAAAATATTGCTTTTCAAAAGTAAACCAGATCTATTCCCTTAAAAAGTGCAAATCAATAAACAATTTTTAAACCTTTTAATTAATATGTTTTTCATGAATCTACACATACACATATACATGTAAAGAAAAACTAACTGGCTGACTGATCAAACAAGCATGTACACTTTCAATTTTAAAATAAGAGTAATAAATGTTTCGTTAGTTTATTTTATATTTTGGAACCTGTATATATACATATATTGATATAGTAACGATAAATAATTTGATATACCCTACGAATCGAGAATGAGACGGGATTAGAATCGAGAGTGAAAGACTTTAGAATTTTAAAGATTTTAGGCTGAAACCCGAATCGGAATATATGTCGAGAACGGGGCTGAGGCGGAAGTCACGAGTGCTAAAGAGATTGTTCGATGAAGAAATAAATTCCTTCATTCTATGTATACCCATGCGGGCGAATGCTGTAATATTCCAAGGTCACAAAAGGTGTCGAAAAACTTTTAACTAATGGAATTAAAATTTCTCATTTCCCATGCACAGAAGCTGCGTCACCACACATCTGAAACACATTTCCCTCAATATTTAATTCGGATTGAGGGACTTGATGTCCTTCATATTGGCTCACTCCACTTCTGACTTATCCAATCCCATCGCCAATGACTGTTGGTATAAGACACCACAACATTTAAGACCATTTAGCGTGTTTTTTGAGAAATAGAGTTTTTTTAATTTGATTTGCAATTAATGTTTTTATTTCGGACATAGATGTTTGGAAACTCAGAGTATGGAATCCAAAAAAATTTTAAATTAGTAATTAACGTACATATGAAGGTGATGACGCTGACCATCTTGCTGGTGGCTGCGGCAGCCGCGGTGGCCCTAGACCGCACCGGGGAGCCCATATCGGGACTGGTGCTGTTCCTGGTGTTCATGACCACTGCCATGGTCTTCGGAGTCATATCTTCGTACTTTGTTGATCTTTATCCGACTTCTTATAGGTAAGACATTTTTTCTACTATTACAGAGACGTTTGTATTGCTATAACATTATAAAGTATCCAAATGTTGCCAAAAATACGAATTAAAATAATTTTACAAACGAATGCGCCACTATGCTCTGGTGTAATAGGCGTTACCTCTCGAACGTCATTGGCTAAACATCACGTTTTGTAACTCCCCCTGTTTTTGACGAAAATACCATTTACGATATTATTCTCAAGCACTATCTCACCTTCATTTATGTTTTTAGACCAATTAGTACCAATGATTATTTACATAGCATCAACATCATTTGAGATTTGTTTGGTTCAGGGGCATGGTCGCTTGCATCGGCATGATGGTGGCTCGGCTGAGCGCTTTCGCCGGCACCAACGCCGTGAGCAGCAGCATCGCCACCCACTGCCGGGCCACGTTCCACATAACAGCCGTCCTGATCGTCAGTGCGTATTGACCAGTGTCACTGCACTATGTATTTATTTTCCGATAATATCTGTGTATATTAGGATTAACGGTGTGCCTAGTATCTAGGTTATGAATAGCAAAGGGAAATTCTAATGATATGCATAAAGTAATTTGTAGATATTAGTCTTCCACTGTACATTTTTCAACATGTCAATCATACTAATATCAGATAAGTTTTTTTCATTGCACCATTAAGAAGATATTGCCCGAGCGGCGAGTCAAATTTAAATATTTAATACCCATGCATTAGAAACACTACGAATGGTCATTTATTCAGTAATAGAGCAAAGTAGATTTTTTGAAGGAGAAGTTATTTTGAATTCCAAGTAAGCTTCAAATTCAATTCAAGCTTCTATATATTCGTTCCTGATACATAATTGTGAACGTAGCAACGGATTAAAAGATTCAAATGTTCGAGATGCAAACAACTTTACTCGTATGAAAAGGCTCTCGCCTCTTCAGCAACAAAAAAATATATACATAATATTTAAAATAACTGTTTAATTGTTATTTATTTACAAAAGATCATGTTTTGTCCGTATAATGTCTTAAACATTTGTTATTTTATTCAAAAATAATGTAACAACCATTACTGGTCTCACACACATAACGTTGGAGAAAGAACAAAAAAACATTATCGACTAAAACTGCACGAAATTAGTGTCAAAACACACTGAACTTGAGAGATCGGTTCACGTTCAAAGTAACTAAATTGTTATTGTAATGAAAAAAAAAATGCAATACCTGTTTCAATTACCATATGATGTTCCCAATCTAAAAAAGGTGAAATATCAATTTCTAAACATTTTGGCCCGTTGGAAAAGCGAACCCAGAACTGGTCAACTATTCAGTAATACTCGTAAAGTCGTGGAGCGAGTTAAAATATTTGTAATAATCAAAGTGAGATAGAAGTGCCTGAATAGTACTTTTAAAGTTTACTTATTTTACTTACGCGTGTCAGGTCATATCGGGGTTACAACGTTAGTGGTACTAGTGTATGTTTGTGGATTTTATTGGTGATTTGCAATAATGTTGATTAATGAGCAGATCAATGAAAAGGAGATACTTTGGTATAAACATAATAAGTATACTAAATTAATGAATCTAAGTTCTTTGACAGGTGGCGCAGTCGTAGCATATTTTCTTCCCTCCGATAGACTTAAACGAAGAAATCAAGTGGAGCCAGAGTAACTGACAAAATGTGATTGAGAGCATGATGTTAGTAAAATAAACTTAAATTACCTAAAAATGTAAATGACATTTTTTTTTAATTTACAATATTTTAAGTGAGTGTAATAAAGTAATCAAATTTGAGCAATAAAAGTGATATAAAAAAAGTTAATGTTTTATTTCGGAGCTAACAATTAATCTCCAACAAAACTATTTTCCTTTAAGACAAACGCAATGACTCAATTTCGTCTATACATATAACAAAACTATAAAATAAGCATGTCTGTACATGTAATGTGTTTACTAAAAACTAATTGGGGAGAATGTAGATGGATTAATAGAATAAAAAACGACCATTTTTCATGTCTATCTTTGTGCTTGAACGTGTTAATTTTAGAAAGTCATGAAGCAGTGAAGAAATATATGAGTGATTTACTGCATATACGTAGGTCAAACTGAAAGGCTTTAGAAAATTAAAAACGGAGCAAATTAGCAAGTTATTTTTACTATTACTACTTTTATTATACTAATAGTGTCCGTTGAGATCTATACATCGCTGCATTCGATGGAACCACTGAGAGAAACACTTTGCCCCCTCGCACTTAAGGGTCGTACAGACAGCCTTTTCATATGCAACGACTGCTTCCTTGGCGTCCGTAAGCTTTTTATTTTAATTTAGGAAATAAATAAAAATTGTATGGTGCGAGGTCAAGGCAAGGGTTTTTATATCTACCTTCCCAATTTTTTAGTTGTTTGTCTAACGATATGTGATGAGACGTTGTCATGATGGAGAATTCTATTACGAGACTTGTTTTACCCGAACTTTTTCCAAAATAAGAGGCAAACAATTGTTAATGTGGTGACTATTTGTTTATCTTTTAAAACAATAGTTGCATAATGACCTGTCATTCCGAAAAAGAGGCCACATTATTTTTTTTGATGCTTCGACCTCGTTCAAGTTTAGTAGGCAACTCCTCGAAAGAAAACACCTACTGAGCAGACTGTCTTTTGGTTTCGGGATCGTAACAGTAAACCCAGTTTTCGTCACCTATAACTATGTCGTACACAGTATTTGAGTCACCACCAACAAACTGCATGATTTCGTACTACCAATTGACACGATGATGTTGTCTTCGGTCGTCGCCATTGAAGGACGTCCTTCACGCAAATCGTCAGTTACATTAGTGCGCCTATGTTTGAACTCGTTAAACCAGTTATAAACAGTGGTAAGGGATGGAACTTGACTTTAGACAAACAATTTTCGTTTTTCTGCTAATTTGTATAAACAAATGACAAATAAATACAGTATAATAAGGTTGACAAAAAGTACCATTTCCTTATTTTTTTTTACCAGTTTTGTTATTATTCTATAGTTTCTAAATGGCGAATTTTGAAAAATTTAAGGGTGATCTACGCACAATGAGTGCTCTGAAGAATTGGAGCAATATTACCGAAAACCGATAGATAAAAGAGAGCATTCTATCAAATCATTTTACTAGAAATACGAGTAATCTACTAAAGCTGTATTCCCGAAAACAGTAGACAAAAATTTCGTGCATTTTGTTTATTTTTTGGAATTCCTGGAAACAATATAGCAAATGCTACTTACTCTCTTTACTCGTGATTCAAAATTACGTTCCAGTATATTCATCACAAATAGTTGAAACATTAATGTATTTCATTTGTAACATTGCATAACTCGACATTTTGATGTACTATTTTAATTATATATTTTTGTAGACAAGATATTACATATTTTTCTAAATTAATATACCTTCAGAAAGATGAAGCCATCTATTAACGAGCGGCGTCCTGCACCAGGACATTGACCGAGGCCCATTCAAAGCCTTTAGCTGTTTAGCTTAGAACTGGGATTTAAATAAAAGGGGCTGTGGTTACTTTCCAGTTAATAAGTATTTTTAAATATAGACAGTCTAAAAATACAGATTTAAGACACCAACTACTTCATATGCCGCTCTAAAAATAATTAACTTAATCCACCGGTTCTCAAACTTTTTTGGTGATGGAACCCTTTTGGAGAGCAAAATACTTGATGGAACCCTACAATAAAACAATAGTGTTTAAAAGTGTATTCCTTTATTAACAAGCACAATAAAAGTACAATGTAATAGTTACTAATTATTACTTACTTTACCACATGGCAAGTACATTATTAAAAGATATTAAAATAGAAAATATCTAACTAATGGGAGATATGAAACTGTTTTTATTTTTCATCAATTAGTTGATATCAGGTTTGATAGAAGATAGTTGAAGTCTCATATCAGATTCGGCGTCCAGTCTATTGCGTTGAGAATTCTGTTTCGCACAGATACGTTGTTGGGAACGGGAGAAGAATATTCAGAGCCATTTTGCCAAGCATTGGATATTCATTACGGATTCAAGCATGTTTTCTTCAAAAGAACTTTCATATGGATATCTCATGATAACCAGCAAGATAGCCAGACCAGCGACATCAGATGACTCATCCATTTGCAAGGAGAATCGTGTTTTTTGTAGACGTGTAACTAGTTCTTGTTTGACGTAGCTTGCCAGATCATGGAGTCACCGTGAAACAGTATCGTTTGATAGCAGCGCAGTAGAAAGATGCTTTGCAGATTTTTCATCGAGCATACATTTTGTTATGTCTAACACTTATATGGCTTGGCTTTATTAAATTCTCAGCGATAGTGTGCGCTTCACCTGTTTGGGCAATGCGATAACAAACTAAATATGACGCCTTCATGGCGTTTTCATTGATAGTTTGTGTTACATGCATCATATTTTTTGGACTCTCCAATAACTGTTCTTTTTTACGAACAAAAAATTCTTTATTCTTCTCTTTAGACTCGGGGTGTACAGTTTCTAAATGTCGGTGCAATTTGGCAGGTGCCATGGAACTATTAGGAAGCAGTTTACTACATAGCATGCAGAGAGGTGAGCCGTTGGAATCAACAAATCCGAAACTGATATATGATCCGTCATACTTCCTTTTTTTCGTCTTTGAAACCGTGGAACTTGACGTCGTGGCATCATCGTCTGGATCGGTAATTGCTGTATTCACCGCGCGTACTGCTTTTGAACATTTAGCGTCATTAGAAGATGTTGCAACACGTTTAACGCCTTTAAGCTAACGTTCCATTCTTCTTTATTAATAAGTAATGTTACACGTCAGGATGGTGTTGTCAAAATAATGCACAATCGTTACTGCGTATAAGAGACTAAGTTTAGTCCAATGAAGAAATGTACAAAACTGATACAATCTGAATATAGCAGGCAGTAGAACAATAAACACTAGTTTCAAATCACGTTTAAACACCGCAATTCGCTAGCCAGCTTGTAAGTAGGTAGGTAGGAACTTATCGCTCCGAACACTAATCGTCAACTGACTGACCGGGCGCGACGCGCGATCGCCGCTTTTATATTTAGTCCTAGACTCGATCTCGAATATTCTCAAAAATACTCGAGTTGGCGCTTTTGATAAACAAAAAGCGGAAATAAAAATAGAAATACAAAAAAAGTGTTGTAAACAATTTCGACTTTATGTCTTTGAAGTTAGAGCCGAAAGTCGCTTGTTCACAACTATAACGTCTAATTCAGAGGCGGCGTTTTTTCAAAAGGACTGCAGGCTCACAAGTATACGCGCGGAAAGCGGAGTCCAAACGTTCGATCAGAGAGAGGTGTTTTGATTTTTTCTAAATTCTTGCGGAATCCCTACAGGGGTATCACGGAACCCTAGGGTTCCGCGGAACACACTTAGAGTATAGCTGACCTAATCGAATAAAAACTACTTTTACCATTATAAAATATTTTTGACACATAATATATGCGAAATCATAGTTTCTACTACACTATTCCTCTCGTTGCACGTCTATCACTTTTTTCGCAGAATGAACGTTATAATTATCGTGAATATTGTTTTTTAAAAAGTTTGCGAAATTATTCAACATTTTAGATATTTTTTTGGTCTATTGCTTTCGAAAATAATGCTCCTGCTTAACCTCATTCTTGGCGCTGAATCCCGATATCGTTCCCCTAGTCCAAATCATCATCACCGTTTCGATGACTGGTGTAATAATACTTTATCCTTCATGTGCAATTTTCTGACTTGTGTGTAAAACTTTGGAATTATCGTCAACGGTATTTGCAATCAATTTCAACATGGAAGTCTTCAAATAAAGAATGGATCCGCACTAATAACCCTCTTGGGGTTGAGGCCTTGAGGGTATCCACGGACGTCGTTGACCATCTACTCTCTAGTAACCTGTATGATCGTGTGCCCTTAAAAAAATCTATAAAACAAAATTAAATGAACCTCTGAACAGATTTCTATGCGTTTTGTCACAGTAACATATAGGCTTTATTTCATCGAAATTAAATGACGAGAAGACCCTTTTCGTCTATCGTCGTCTATCCTTAGTTTTAAAAAACGATATCTGTCTTAATGTTTTATGATATGGTAGTCCATGAACAGAGAATTTGATAAATATCTTGAGTTACCTATATATACTTGGACATCAAAATTCTACTTACATATCGGCAACAACAGCCTAACAACAGAATATGCTAGTTAATTTTAGAAACATTAAGGTTTCGGTCACGTCTGAAAATGAGAAGTTGTGATGTGAAAAAAATATTCATGATTTTTAATGTCATAATTAAATTATTCTGCCGCGAGAATAGAGTATTAGATATTTGTCATCGATAAAGTCGGCTTCGCTTAGGAAAGTTGATATTTATTTCGATAAAAAATGTGTTATAATCCTTTAATATAAAATATAACAGTAATCCACTGCTATTAGCTGAAATTATAGTCGAAATTCATATTTATGCTGAATTTTTGGTTTCGTTATCATGTGGTTTTGAAAAATATACTTATGATGCATAAAAACTAAAGGTATAGTCACATCTATTAAGAAACTTGGTCTTAACTAATTAATAAGGTAATTCTATCCATCTAGTAGCAATCTAATATCGTATTCGAATAAGAAAGAAGCTTTCTTTCTGCTTAGAATACTTTCCTTTATCAAATAAGCACATATAAAAACAGCGGTGTGCAGTAAGATTTCAGACAAAGTAAGCATGGCCAAAAGAACTTCCCGATTTCACCACTGTTTCGGTTGGTGGCGCACCGACGGCGGCTACCTACCCTACTCGACTCTCACTGGACAATCATACAATAGGAAGAAAAGTCTTCACAAGCAAATAGGTTAACAGACTTCAAGTCTTTTAAATTTTTGTGGCAATTACAAAATTAGTTGAAACATCTATAAAAACGTCTATAATCTCGCAAAACACGCGCTTGTAACGCTGTTGAACATTATCGACTCCTGTCTGCCCGATTGGCGCAGTCGGTAGTGACCCTACCTGCTGCGCTGGGGGCGTGGGTTCGATTCCCGCATAACACAAACATTTATTTATTTGATTGCGAATTAATGTTTTTATTGATTCTGGGTATTCCATCTATTACATTTAAATATTTACGAAGAAACAAATGCATAATATCAGATATTTGATAACCATAACACAAATCTCGTGCTTAGTTTGGGTTCAGATAGTGCTGCGTATGAGTCGAAAGATATTATTATTATTAATACCGCTTTTTGTTTTGGTTGGTCGCAATTGAACTTTAAAACAATTATAATTGATTTCAAATTTAATTCTGTACAGTTCAACGAAAGTTTCAAACTCTTTTGATATTCAGGACTCTGTGGCTCTATGTGCGCATGTTCAACAATAGATATTTGAAACTTAACCATAAATAAATTTAAAATCATCATTTACTTAGAAAAAAAGGTAAAATTTCTGATTGTTTTGTAGACAACTATCTATGGATATCATAATCATAATCAGCTTGATTTGTTATCGGGTTATCTCTTTCTGCAAGACATTTGTTTTTTTTTTAATTATGATCGTATACAAATTATATGGAACGTAGGTATCCTACAATTTCTTGCTCGTTCTTAGAAAAGGAAAACTATTTTCAGAACGAGTGGTAAATTCATATCATAAAAACATATTAAGTCTTTTGTTTCATAAGTTATATATAACTTATGAAACAAAAGTTGAAAAGTTCATATATAACTTATGAAAAAAAAGTTTGTTTCATAAGTTATATATAACTTATGAAACAAAAGATTTAAGAAATTGAAGTGGAATTCGCAAACAGCGATGCCGGAGAATTTTAAATATATAGAAATTATAATTATGAACCAATTAAAAAGATTACATTAACATGAATTTATAAATAGATTTAACGAATTTTATTTTAAATAAAGTCTGTTTAACATTTCTTTAGATAATTTACATTTTTCAGTTTACAACTTTATTCACCCTCTACCCGTATGGACACACCATTTGAATTTAGGTATAAAAAATATATCCGATATTGAAGCACGTAACGTTTGTGCTGTTATCACTCTAGATCTTTGTTAAATTTAAAAGTACTGACGTAGCATCCGTTTCAATTAAATTAGTGTTTAATCACGAATTTAGTTGCGTTTAGCGGATTATACGAAACCTCAGGTACGAAAGCCGGAATCTCGTATTTGCCCGTTCTTTCTAGTTCGTTTTGTGTAGTGTTTAAATTTTACTCCATAGATATACATCACAAGACCCTCGAGAGCGAGCCCCGGCGAAGTGACGTTCAAAAGCCAAGTGCTGTACAAACATAATCGACGACCGCTGTTTCGTGGCGGCATGATTTAACTACAGTCCGACGCGTGCTAAATCAACTCTAATGGTTTCGACGCGTAACTAACTGCTACTAGCCATTGTAAAACGTACAAGTCTCTTAACATTCGTCGACTTCTCGAAGTTTGCGTTGCATTAGTTTTTCTTAGTTGAGGTACTAACAATTTTGTACGATATTGTTACACGAGAACTTCTTAGCCAATTTCAAGATGTGGCGTTATTTAAGCTGTTTAGAAAAAGAGTATCAATTTCATTATACGATGTAAAAAATATGTACATGTATAGTAAATGTAAATATACAGATATGTGTGTGCCTGAGTAGATTCCAATTAAAGAATGTCTATATATTTTAAATAATTTGCACTATAATACTATCTCGTCAGTAGGTACGAAAATATTTGCCAATAACCGATGACTAGATTGCAAAAACAGAATACGATAAGGCTATTTTGGTCTGTTTCTTTATCTATTTGAACAAAATAATCTCTAAAATACTAGACAAATTTTCATGGAGTTTTCATGGGTCACTTGTGCATAACTTGGGATAACTTATAAGCTTTGTTTCATCAAAATGTAATCATGGAAACTTTTTCATTTTCAATTATAAACTTCAAGCGCATAAAATCGCGGGTAAAGCTAGTCAGTATATGTATATCATGTTAACAATTTATGTAATTTTAGATTCAAAGATATGTCTACGCCATGCACCGCATACGTACGCAATTCAAGTTTTGTAACATAAAAGATCAAAACTATTTGATAATTTCATTAAATATTTGAAGTAGTCTCCTGATTTAAAAACCGATTAAGCGTATGTCGTACCATGCTCAATGTAGGGTTCCGAAGCCGGCACTACAAAGAAAATATGCAATACACATGAAAAAACTATGTTATACATTTTTCTATGTTTCCGGCACATAATAAGAATAAGCACTTTACTCGCCTATAACTACATAAACAAGTTGGTATATCAACAATTACTTTGAAAATAGTGTAAACTTAAAAGCACCAGCAAAAGAGCGTATCTTCATGGCACTGACGTTCTTTTGTTGAGAAGCGCAGTTTTTCGATAATGACTCAAAAACAGTTCATCCGATCATGTTCAAAATAATTTTCATTGAAATTATTTATTAGGAAATTATTATTAGAATTATGTTATTATAGAACTATATATAGAATATAATAATAGAAAATAACAAAAGAAAAAGAAACAGTTGAAATTATAAAAAAAATAGCTTTTAAATTTTTGTTTATATTTTTTGAACATACGGTGTAAAAGATAAAGGGGGGGGGGAGCATTTTATGCTACTTTTGAAGCGATTATTTCCAAAAAATGTTCACTTCATCAAAATAATTGCTCAATAACCACGATTTTTTTTTATTTTATAAATTTCATCAATATACGTATTGTAATTTTTGCCTGTGACATACGGACGGACGGACGGATGGACATGACGGAACTATAAGGGTTTCGTTTTTACCAATGAATCTCGGAACCATAAAAAAGAACACTTCTTCATAAGCGCGACTAAAAAAATCTTCTATAATGCCTTATATCCTAGGTAGTTTGCTGGAATTGATTTGAGAAAAGCTTCGTGCTGAGCTGTAGATTCTATAAAAAATATGAGATTAATTTTATGTTCTCCTACAACCTCTGTTTTAAGTGGCATAAAGCTCTCATATTTAATGATGATGCTATACGTGTCTATTGCATTTAGCAGCTTAATAGATTCTAATCATCCCATTGCCGATGTATACACTCAAATAATCTTTTTCATTCGAGAATTTAGCGCTTGGACCTTCTAACCGAAAGCGTGTTGGAGCTTGCTGATGACCGTTGTCAACAACGTGATGACTGTGTTAGAAATTGACGGTTTAACATGTTGTCCTAAGGATCCAATGAGAGACTTAATTTTATTTTAATTAAACACCCATCGGTCAGTGCAGACAGGATCGAACCCGATACTTTCATCATACTCATGTCGCGTGACTACGTGTGAATAATAGAGGTAGCATATGCAGGATAGTTATAAAAATAAACATTTAATTTTTAAGAGTCTAGAAGTTTAATTAATTTTTAAAAATACTTCAATTTCAATAAGTCTATAGCTTCTCTTCTAATGAACTGCGCATAAGTAAATAGTATATAATAAGTAATAAGGCATTAGATAATAATGGGATTATTGACACAAGAAAATTGACATTAAATTTAGTGAAACAGAAGAAATGGAATAATGCGGCTACGTGTTGTCTCGTTGCCGTGACCATGTCGTAGAGACGTGACATCCGCTGATGACGATCTCTAACTGATGATAAAATAAAAACAGCATGTCGAATATCGTTTGATTTCAACATGAGCATACAATAACTCCTGGGAGTAGTATCGTTACCATACGCAAAATGTAATTGTAGCATGGAGCTGTCTTTGTATACACTGATTGAAAAAAATATAGAATTATTATCAAGAACGTAGAATATATTTCTAAGACAAACAACGTTTTATTCTTAACGCTCATGTAGGAAAATATATGATGTAAGTCATATGTGCATAAAAATATATTAGCAAAAACTGGCCTCAGTAGATTTTCTTGTTATTGTACAATTGGGTAAATACAAATTATTTTTTAACGATCTTTACTGAAAACTTTTTTGTATTTCTACATTACATTAAATAAATCACTGTCTACGGCAGCCTATTCCTCGTACATCATATTCTATTTGCTTACTTTTTAAATTATATTAATTATATGAACTACTTCATTACCTTTTTGTTTCACTCATTGGACATCCAGAGCTGGACATAGACCTCCTCTCTAGATTTTCACAACATAAGATTTCGGATCACCTGCATCCGTCGATGGCTTGCGACTTTTACTATTTCGTCAGTACACCTTTGCTTAAAATTTTAAACAAAGACTAGAAGTTGCCTTTGCTTTTGAAAAGTTCTTTACTAGTGTTCTTGTTTTGACTATATAATATCTGAAGTCATCGCCCACTCTCACCGAATCTTTGTTGAAACGTAACATCGATGTTTGTGGCGCTTCTTTTGCATTTATCCACGTCCATTGCAATGACGTTCTTAAAGCATTCAAATGTATAAAAATGAAAAAAAGTGCCGATCTTGATGGCCTTTCCGCAAAAATAATTGATTCAATGATAGACTGCATTGCTCCATGTCTAGTAGTGACTTTTAATGCTTGCGTTGATTGTGGTATGTTTCCGGATCTAATGGAGCAAAGTAAAATAGTCCTATTATTTTAATTCCGTAGTATATCTGTCCCTACAAACTTTAGACCGATATAAATACTACCGACGCTCAATAAAATTTTTGATAAGCTTATTTTAAATCAACTATTGCAGTATTAATACAACAATAATTTGATGAACGTTAAACAATTTGGATTCATAAAGCGTCGCTTAACAACCGAAGCCGGTGTCGAATTTATTCAGTAGAAATCAAAAATTTGATGTCTGGGACGATTCACAGGGCGCGATTGGTGTTTTCTGTGACTTATCCAAGGCATTTAATGTGTTCATCGTGACACATTTATCAGAAAACTACATCATTATGGCGTCACGGAGTTCAAATTCAAAGGGTTGACAATAATGGTGAGAGGTCGTCAGGATCTGCAATCAATATAGGCGTGCCACAGGATTCAGTTCTTGGACCATTTCTATTCCTCGTGTATATAAATGATCTACCACATCTTGTTAAGAATGGTCCCGGCATTGTATTGTTTGCTGATGATACCTCCTTACTTTTTAAGATTGATATGCATCAACCAGCTTTTGACGAAGTAAGCAGTAGCATCTCTGAAATCGTTGAGTGGTTTAGTATTAATAATATTCTTCTCAATGAAAGGAAAACAAAACTTGTAAAATTTTCCCTATCTTATTGTAAATTGATCGACAGAAATATATTATATTCAAAAAGAAAGTTATATGGCGAGGGCCATTATTCCGTGTCGGAATATTTTAATAAAAAAGGCCCTGGGATTGAACTGTTCGGTTATCAGGTTATTTAATATTATTTTTAAATGTCAATTAAATTATTAATTGTATTGGTGAGTAAAAAGAGCAAGCCTTGAGTTTCTTACCCATTCTTCTCTAGGTGAATCAGCATTTAGAATGGGTGTAAATGTAGAAAAGAATTTATTAATGACACATTTCGAGTGTAATTTCATTACTTACGAAATAAAGATATTTTTGATTTGATTTGACCTATTGAATGGCGACGTTCACATCGTGGTCATCAGTTGAGAACCTTTCTTCTCCAGCGTTATCAGTTTCATGAGCAATATGGCCTACACATTGCCAATTACTTACTGATTATGTGAGCTATGTCGGTTAGACACTTTTTTCTACGGATTTCTTTGTTTCGGATTTTATATACGGAAACCCTGAAAATAGTCCTTTTCCTCGCACCTAGAGCGACTCTGAGATTATTTATGAGACCTACAGTAAGGCAGCACGTATGGCATCCGTATGTAAGCATTGACGATAAGCACTTTTAAAAGTCTTAGGCACTGACTCACATTGAATTGGAATATGCTTCATAATTTTCCTAACTTTTCCTAGCCCAGCTGAATTCTTAATGTAACCCTTATATCGAAGTTGAATCTATTTAATTGGACGGCTTGTCGCAAGTAAAAATTATTGTATTTCGTATGCATCTTTAGACCCCACATCTCGAAGAACTCTATCGAGATCGATAGACTATGAGTCGAACAATATTCATTCAACAATAGCACTCGTTATCGGTGAAGAAAAACACTGTATTGAAAATAACTCTCCGAAGATAGCAATAGGTAGCAACTACTCTTGTTCTGTGCCTATGGTGGGTTGCTAATATCATCGCTGTTTAAACGTTTAAACAGCGATGATATTGAGAATATCAGTTTAACAGACTCGCCATATATCTGTAAAGTGTGGATTTACTACTTGAAACTTGTCACATCTATCTACTCCATATTGTAAGCAATACTTTCTAGTTTAGTTTAGAAGTTAAAAATACATATCGTTTACACAAAAATGTCCATATGTATTATGTTTTTGGTCAATAATTATGTCAGATTGGACTATTTAAGCCTTATTCATACTTTTTCCGAATTTAAAATAGGATTTTTATATCAGTCGATTTCCTTCCATCATTTTTGGTGGCACGACATACAAATATATATGTTTACTGATGATAGCCGTAGCGTATTGAATGTGCATGATCGTTACCGGCGACCATTACTTTGTATTCAAGGCTGTCTCTTATAAGCACATAAACGAATTACTGATTTATCAATTCGTTAAACGATACTATTATTGATACTACTAAAGAAATATTGTTTACCACGAAAAAGTTAACATAGAAGAGTAGTAGTATCCTCTAAATTCTTAGAGGCGAATAAAACTATGGTGTTTGGATGTCTAGGAATTGGATTCATACGTCACGCGAGTCAAAAGACTGGGGGGTTCCGTTAAAATAAAAAATACGATTCGGCATCAATAAATAGATGTCCGTGTGTGCTTTGTATGTATTTATACCGTTGCCGTTTTGATTTTGCAATCCAATAAACCTTTAATGGACATTATGATTCATACTTACAGTTTTTACTTTACTGAAAGGTATATAATTTTACAAATTACTTCGTGCGCAAATTAAGCCTATATGATTGCGGTACAAATGAAAAAATTAAAACTGTCGTAATGAATTCAGTTAAGAAAAAATTAAAATTTGTTTTTCAAATTTTTAATTCAGGCAGTATTTAAATGCAACGAGAGATCGAATTTCTTTTCCGATGAATAGATAGATGCAGAGGTGGTTGCTAATTCAAAAAATCAGTTGTATGTAGACAGACTGAGCATGTTCAATAGGGTTCCTGTGGATATTCAAGATTTACCCTTATATAAATTTAAGAGTATTATTAGATAATCGCTCAGTAAAAAAGGGTATTACAAAACATCCGAATATTCAGAAGACAAATGTCCATAGCCGTAAGCGGCTCGACTTCTTACCGGGCTGTTTCGTTCTTAATGGTTTTGTATTTGTTTCGGCTATGTACGATGAAATTAGATTAGAGCTTCCCTTATGTTTCTTGCTCGTTCTTTATGAGAGAAACCTGCCTTCCGAACAAGCACTAAAGTATAAATTCTCAAAAAATTATGACGTATTTCGAGTGTTATTTTATAACCTATGAAAAAAGATATTTTAAATTTCAAAAATATTGTCGTGTATTTTTATAATTATTTTAGCTTGCGAGCGCAGTTCGCAACGTTACTAAATAACAATAAAAGTGACTTTGGATACTCTATTCAATGAGTTTTTTTTGCGAAGCCTCCTGTCCCCTTTGACAACAAAACTTCATTTTTTTAATAAAGAAGGCATAATAACCGATAAAGGAAATATATATAAATAAATTACTTAACACCAATACTATAAGACTCCATTTTGTTGATGCACAACAATAAAAGCCTCTTAAAAGGTTAAGATAGATATTTTTAACATGTTTTAAAACGCATACTCAGCCATTTAACCGATCTCGACCTCGAGGTCTCAATACGTGAATACCTTTCAAGGGCACAAATTGCGTACTGATACGTAGAACGTCACGCCCAGCGAGTTGGTGCCGGAACGACATTTGTTTATGACTACAAAATTATTTTTTTCTAATATTTAAAACAGGCTACCAATATGCGTATTGTCGTTAAAACTCCGATAGCGTACCAAAAATTGCCAAAAATCATATTTTATGTCAAAACCTAAGGTAGTTTTGCCTTTGAAATTTTCTAGGGCACACTCGCTTTGTGAATTTTGAGACCTGGAAATCTAGGTGCAATTTTTTTTAAAAAGCTGTACATGAACTTCCATTATTAATTATTTTTCGAATTCTATATCTCAAAAGGAAAAGATGAAACTAATAGGAACACTTGGTTATCCATCTATCAGCGTGTCTGTCTGTGAGTCTGTCTGTTTGTCTGGCTGTGTGTCTGTTAAGACCATTTGTCTGTGTGTCTGTTAAGACCATCATTCAATTCAGACATTAATATGAGGTACTATGGTATAAATTCTTTTGGAGCTGTGAAAATTTTAAGCCTCTAAGTCAACACAATCAAAAGATATAGCAATTTTGTTCATATTTAAAAACTCACAAACTCACTCATTAAAAATTAATATTTTTCATCCATCTATGGTCTTCAATTACAAGTTAAGAATAATACCGAAAAATCTTTAACTTGCAATTATATGACATGAAAAATCTTTTTTTCAATCAACTGACAATCTTGCAGTTGGAGTGGTGGAGGCCGATGTATGGGAGAATATTTTTTAAATTCCTGCTATGAAAATTGAAAATTTATTTTATAAAATTTTAGAGGAGCAAATGAGCTTGCAAGCCACCAGAGTATAGGTAGCCATCGCCGCCCATGAACCTTTGCAACTCCAGAAGAGTTACCAGTGCCTTAGATAGGAATGGGATATCTAATGGGAAGGGGATTGACAATAGAGCGTGGGGTAATGGCGGGCGAGTGGACCACCGGAACTCTCACACACTAGACGAAATGACACTTCATGTCTGTATTCTATGAGAGTATGGTATCTCACCGATCAAACTGTATATTTGCACTGCAGCTGTTGAACACAGCATAGCTGTTCATGAAGATATCAAAAATTCGAAAAGTTTATTTATTTTTTATGAAAAAAAGTGATAAGTCTTGTAATGTCGAGACCGACATCTTTCAGTATTGATAATGAAAAAAATTAAAAGCATGAAGTAACGAACTATCAAGTGTTAGTACGCGCTCTTGCGGAGGCAACGTAGACAAAACAATGTACTAAAACAGAGGATTGCTGACAAAACAAATGTGCTTATGCAAGAAGACCTGGGAAAGAGAATTGTATTTTGAACGTCAGTCATTTGAAGTATCTTCACGAAAGAAAGGGATGCAAATTTTGTCCTTGTCGCGTTCATGTGTGTGCGCTAAAAAATAAAAGTGCTTGAATGGAAAAATTGACAATCGTTTGGTTTTTCCGTGTTGACTTTATGCTTCCTACAGCATAAGGCCGCGAGTCCACTGAGTTTCTAAATTCATGGTAAAAATAAAACAATACGTCGTAATATTTAAGGAATTATGAAGAATTCATAGTAATTTAAAGTTTTATCCCTTTTTTTAGTTTACCAGTAGTCCCGTAAGACAGTTATCCCTCAAAAGTAATAGCAAGAAACTTAAATATAGTTATTTTCAAATACGCTCACCGTTAGTACCCTCATGTACTATCAGGCCGCGTTTGGTGAAGTCGTCACAGCCCTCGGGCAAACAGCAAATCCGTTACATTGTTTTTTTCAGGAGAACGTTTTACTGGGTTTGAGCCTCATACTTCTCACACGTTATCTTGACATTATATACATTTGAAATGTTTATTTGAGCAATAATTTTGCCATTTCTCAGTGTTTCTTCTTCTTGGTCAACATTTTCTGTAACATCAAAAACATGCCCCAACTCGAAGGGCTTTTGACTTTCCTTTTGACTTTAATTATGTTTACAATGAAACAGGAGCTTGGTACGAGTGCGTAATATATAGAAGCAGCACTGTCGCCGAAGTAAGCGCCCCCCAATGTTTTATTGCCAAAAGAAGTCTCTAAAATATTTATTTGTAAAAAACAAAACATGTTATTAAAAACTGAGAAAAATAAAATATGATTTCAACCAGTTACCAACGACATTTTACATGATCAATATAATGAAAAAAGTAAATAATTGTTCAAAAATTAAAGTATGTGTATAACACAGATGAAAAAACAAAAAATTACGATACTGTCATAACCGGTAAATTTGTTCCACAAGCGTATGTGTCAAATGTATTGTTGTAAAAGTAGTGGTACGTGCAAAAATTAAAGTAAAAAAACAATTATTGCTATTCAATCGAGTAGACAAAAATCGAAACTTCAGTAACGCTGTATGTACCTACCTATAAAGCTGGTCTTCAAGGTAAATGTACACACGTCTGTGCTTCGATTCATTGCAAGTTTTTTAGGGTTCCGAGAATGACAAAAACGGCAAAAGGACAAAAACGGAACCCGAAAAAGTTTCATCCGTTCATCCGTCCGTATGTCACAGACATTTTATTAAAAAAATACAAGACGTATATTGATGAAGGTGCCTTGTATAAGCCGCTACTAGTTTGGTAGTTAAATAACAAAATAAATATTTTTAGGGCGGCACTCCGTACATGTATTTAAGAAAAGCTGAAAAAAAAATTTTTCAGCACACATTAACGTAAGACAAATATTTCGACAATTCTTTTAAAAACACAATAAGGTTTTTAATTTAAACTATTTTTTGTAATCCATGAAAAATTTCAGAAATAATCGCTTGAAAATTTGCAAAACCTTTGCCCCCGCCCCTTAATTTTTTATAACCTATGTCTAAAAAATGTGAAAAAAATAAAGAAGGTAACGCTTAAAAAATACTTTCCAGGAAAATTATTTTGAACATGATCGGATATAGCGTTTTTAAGTGATTTCCGAAAAATTGTGCTTCTCAATAAAAGGACGTAAGTGCCAATGAAGATGTGCTCTTCTGCTGATGTACTTCAGTTTACACTAATTTAATAGTAATAGTTGACAAACCTACTTGTTTTTCTAGTTATAGGCGACTGAAGTACTTATAATTATTCTGTGCGGGAAACATGGAAAAATTGCAATGACGTACTTTTTACATCTATAACGGTTTTGTTTGTAATAAAGGCTTAGTACTACTTTTATACGTAACTTTTTACTACTTTTATCCACTATTTACGTTTTGTCATTTTGCGGCTCCCAACATGCTCTCTGTAAATTTTTATATGACGTTAAAATTGTTAAAATATAACATTGATATATTTTATAAATAATTAGTAAAACGTAAATCACGTTTTGAAGTTAAATAAATGATCCCAGCTGATTCTTGTGATGTTGAGATGTTTGCCACTAGTTGGCATCTAAGCCAAGCTGCGCGCTCCCAATTATATAAATTTATATTCCTTCTCAGTCATCTAATTAATAATTGATGTAAATTAAAAATAAATATTGTGCTGTTCAGTTTATTCATATGATGATTGTACATAATTAGGGCTCACTTAACAATATCAATACGTGTTACGGACATAAGAGCACGCTCTTAGCGATAATTTGTAAGTAAATGTATTATTTGTTTTATAAAATGGACTAGGTTAAGAATTCTTTTGTGTTTTTATTGTATTGTGGGTGTTAATTAAATAATCCGAATAGTTATGTTTTTATTACCCGGGTAGGTATCAGTTGTGAGGAAGTACATGTTTTGTTTATTTTTGTATGTTTATCATGTTTTTTAGAATATTTCTTGTTTTTATTTGTGTTTTATCGTATTTCAATTATAAATATGAAATCATTCTAATGCGTGTATGAGTTGCATACAAAATTGTGCCTTGGCGGAGGAACCAAAAAGAGGCCGAGAACCGCGGCGGTCGTTACGGTACGACCGCGAATGGATATACTGAGCGCACGTGGCGTTCATGGAAGGTCGCAGTTTCTTCGTTGCAGTCGAGGACACGACCTCGGATCCACGACTCATCCACGCCGGAGTGCCGCAAGGCAGCTGTCTGTCTCCGTGCCTGTACGGAGTTTATACGGACGATATCCCCACTCTCGCAGGTCAACTACAGGACTGGGAGGAGGACATCGTACTCGCGCTATACGCTGAAGACAGTGCGTACTTCGCATCATCCCGTCGGGCGGACCTGGCTGCGGCCAAAATCCAGAGAGTCCTCGACCTATTGCCAGAATGGCTGGACAAATGGCGAGTCGCCGTAAACGTTACGAAGACGGCCGCCATACTGACCGGCCAGCAGCGTACCATGCCACCGAAATTAAGACTCCAGGGACAGGATGTTGAATGGCAGACAAAGGTGCGATACCTGGGCGTACAGATTGACCGCTCCATGCGCATGGCCGCTCAAGTGGAACAAGTTATCCACCAGAGCAGAGCCGCGCGGAGCATGCTGCGCCCAGTGCTCCGATCGCACCTGCCGCTCAGGGCCAAACTCGCCCTATATAAGGGCTACATACGTTCCCGGTTAACATATGCGGCACCAGCATGGTACGCACTCTGCTCCATATCACAGAGGAATAGGTTCAAGCCCAGCAGAGCATCGCCCTACGGATGATCGTGGGAGCGGGTCGGTATGTCTTAAATGACGCTATTGCTCGCGACCTCTGTATCGAGACCGTAGAGGAATTCATCCGGCGCATTGCCCGCCGGATGTTCGACACCGCTGATCAAGGCCCACATGAATTCCTCCGGAACATCGCGCCGACGCACGAAAGGTCGCCGAGCGGCCGACCGCTCCCTAGAGAAATCACCAAAACGCCTCCTCCCAAACAGTGAAGCAGAACTTGCGAGAACTGGATGTCTGACTGGATTCCCATAAAGGGAACCACAACCCAGGAACCGTCGGGGTTGTATCCCCGACGAGAAGACGCCCGGGCATGAGGCAACGCCTCCGTCCCGTACCTACGCCCAGAGACAGGGGTGTGGAAGCCCCACGAACGAACGTTCACGAGAGAAAAATGCAAAGTGCATGGCCACACCCCTTCGATTAAAATATATGCAACCATATGTGCAGACGCATGCGGTATCTATAAATTGCAGCGAAATTGGTGCATTCGTCGCAGTTGTACTCCGACCGCCACATGCGAAGCTCGTGCTATAATAAAGAAGTCTGATAATGTGAAAACGCTGTCCATCATTTTGCTCACACACCGCAAGAAATCTGTTCCCCGAGGCGACTGTACAAGAAACCCGAGGTGCGGGCTTACGCGGCGGTAGCTGAAATCGCCGTCACGATAAGGGCAGTTTGCTGATGTTTAAAATGGTATATTTAATGACGAATTATATTAGCCGACTAGACATGACGTTTAGAAGTGATCTCAAAATTAAAATCGGTGAAAAAATGAACGACCTATAAGCCGTCAAAATTTGTATGCTATCTCTTTCTTGCAAAACTAGGTTCAACATTATCCTATACGGCACTAGCATATACAATGACGACTTTAGGCGTCAGTGCTTTCTCTGTCTAATTAGCAATTTAAAACTCATTACTCACATGTTTTTGTATTACATCAAAAAAATGTTTTCATTGCAAGCTTACTCGGACAAAAAGGCATTAAATACAATGATATATAAAAAAAAAATTAGTAAAATACCCCATTGTGGATACAATTATACTCTGAGGCAAGTTAAACACACGACAGACGAATGGATGTTGTGTATTATCCTTATATATAATATTTATGTATCTGTTTGTGGAGTCATGGCGTCTAAAGTGGCAAAAAAATATGTTCGGTTCATAATTATGTACATAAAATTGTTTTCAAATGCAAATAAAAATTTAACGTCAGACCCGTTCTGCGCGCACCCATCACGCGACTGGTTATGCGTCAACACGCGTAAAATAGTAAAAAATATTATCAAATAACGAGAGAGCGAACGCCTTCCAAGCGAATAGATCGCGTTTAAAGTTTTAATAAACAAAAGGAATATTTTTAACACCAATTGTTTTGTGCTAATAGGATTTCAAAAAAGGTGTTCTGAAAGTTCTTGCCTTATAAGTGAAAAGTTTACAGTTGGCAATAATAGTCCAAATTAGATGTACAAAAACCATAGTGAGTAATTTTCCGTTGTAACTATATTGTGATGTTTGATTTTCTTGAGTTCTCAAAATCATTTTCCTACAGCACGTAGCTGATGTTCAAACTAAAACGTATTTCCGGTTTGTTTTTTACATTTATTTACGTTTTTGTTTTATTATACGTGCTTTATTTTGAATCGAAGCACGTTAAATTTTCCAAACAATGACATGCATATTTTGTATTTATGCAAGCTATCTATTAAAGCTATTCCGATGAATGAACTTAAATATTGGTGAAAAACGCATCGATATCAATTTAATACCTCTATTTTTTTAATAACTACATACATAAAATTAATGGAAATATTGTTATACCACAGCTGAAAGTTTTTATTTTAATAAAAAGTTTATAACTAATTATTTGCTTATGCCTTTACATTTTAATAACTATTGCATTTTCGTTTATATAAGACGTATTAAAGTGTGCATTGTAGGTCGTGTAGATCACATTAATATTTTGTCGTATTTTGTTTTTCATATTATCTCTGTATTATTTAATATTACATTCAAGCCTTACTAGTACTTGAACATTTTTTTTAATTCTGTGCGAAACTAGGCGTCCATAAATTAACGTATTTATTTGGTTGTACAATTATTCACCTGCTTGATGTTGTACTGAATTTTTATTGGGCCCAAGCCCTCGAGCTACACTGCCTTAGTGCAGGTTAGGGGCCATCAACGAGTGGGCATCGCTGAGGTAACAGTGCACGGGGCCGACGACTTAATGTTCTTAACGAGGCACGAAACAGGCGGTTTAATTTGACTTTTCAGCTTATTTGTCAAATTGCAGTTGGTCGGAACCTGATATCTTCTGCTTTGTAGGTAGTCCTGTTGATGATTCCCTTTTGCTGAAACTCTTAAAATGCGGTCTCTATATTTATTTAGATTTTGTTATTCGAATAAAATGTTATATGCCTATAAGGTTATGATTGATATTTCTACTCAATAAATCAAGTTTAAAAAAGGTAGATTTCGTAAATCGAATTATTTAAAATGTCATAACGTCTTGCTTAGAATTCCCCATTGCAATAAAACCTAAAAGAAATGTTTGGTGCTTTTGTTTTATTTTCTTTGCATACATACAATCATAAAAAAAACTTTCTAAGTAACACATCTCTGTATCTTATGTTCGGACTCATTGCTTGAAAAGAACTTTATTATTATTAAACTCAAGTTGAATTGTTTTACCTGCGACTCTATCATTCGAAAAATTCGTTTAGAGTTTATGCCTTTTTAAGAGACTTCTAAGTCACGTGATCAAAAAATGAATAAAACAAGATTCGTATTGGGCGTACTCTGTGATAAATTAATGAAAAAAACCGCGTTTTGCAATTTATTATGAGAAAGTTGTTTTACAACTTAACAAAGAATATTGCTTAAAACCTTAGGTTTTGTTTTGTTTCAAATTTTAAAGTTTACCAATATGCCTAAAAGGAAGTTTCGCTTATACAATAGTTAAAACAAATCAGAGTGATTTAGTGCTAAGTTTTTCATTAAAACCAATGAAAATAAAATGCACCTCAAAAACACGTTGCGATTTTACATGTCATTATAGGAAAACAGTTAAATTATTGTTTTCTTCTCGTATCTAAATTTTTATACATGAAATCCTAAAAAAATGTTAAACGAAAGTGATTATTCGTTAACGTATGAATGTAGTCGATTATGCCGTATTCTTTAAAAGATTTCATTGAATTCGGTATTACGCATTGTCATTTTGTTTGACATGGCTGAGAGAGGGTGAAGTTGTGTCGCGCAAAACGGCATGACATATGCGCGTGCATGTGTCATTGGTTTACATTATTTATGACTCAAGTATACTAAAGGCTCCAGCACTAAAAAGCAATTTCCAGTATATTTGGACCGTCAAATCATGAATTTGTCGGTTTATATATCTCTAGACATATCTATGGATTTGTGTATCATATTTATATGTATATCTTTGACACGACGATCTCACAAACGACCCTAATTATTACGATGAAAATTCTTATTTTGATAAAGGTTTCCTTTTCGTTTATATTTCCATGTCTAACTCGAAATCCACCGCGCCAGCTCGCTTGATCAGATACTTACTTTTTATTGCGAGAAATAATGTTTATGATAAGATAGGAAATGACTTCAAAATAAGAGATGTTTAAAAAACCAAAAATAAACTAGTAGCAAAGCAGTAATCCGAAAAAACCGAAGCCGCGGGCTGACATTTAGTGTACTTAATAAAAAAACTGATCAAATTGTGATGTTTATGACAACAAAAAAAAAAAAACGATTTCGTTGAAACACATTATGAACTACATTTTTACTCATTATAGTAATTACTCGTATTACTCATATTAATAGTAACTCATTTTAATTTATCCGCAAAAATTGGAAGAACTGCACCTAGTCTATTAAAGCACGTTATAGAAAGAAACAAGTTATGCAACTAAGATTTTTAGGTACACTTTCCCAGTAATAAAACCACTGATTGTGAGTACAATTTTGTGTGTTGAACTGTTGTAGCGAATGTACTTATTTTTATTTTTAATTTAGTGAAATCATGAAAACAAAAAACATGTCGCCTCGCCGCTGCGTGTTACTAGAAGTCTCATAATGGTTGATTTGTCTTGTCACTCATACGGAAACTCACCATGTATTACAATATTAACATTTGTTATTTTTGATAATGAGGCGATGTCTGATTTGTTTACTTTAGTGCATCTTCGATTTAAATAAAAATATGCCTTTTTTCGCTCGATATTTGGCTTAGGATCACAATGCTTATTTCTTTCACATCTGTTTGTTTATTGCATTTCAAGGGACAAACGAGCATGAGAGGTGCCCGAGTCTCATGGAATTCTAAAAATGTATTGTATCTCCTTTCACTTGTTCCCAGCTACCTCCCTACAAAAATTTATTTAAAACGTTAAAATTAGAAGGGTTCATAGTCATCATTACCAAACCCTGAAAAATGTATCGTATATCCTTTAACTCGTTTCCATCTACTCTCCTTCCAAAGCTTACCTAAATCGTTAAAACTATAAGAGTTCATACTAATTGTCACGAAGTCTAAAAATGTATCGTATATCCTTTCATTAGTATATACATACTAAACATTATGAAATTCTAAGAGTTTTTAGTAATTGTTTCACGGAACTCTAAAAAATAATCAAACACTTGATAATTTTTATTGTAGGATCTTCACCCGTATGGACTTACAATGAATTTCTACAACTGTTATATCAACTGATAACATGTTTCATCATAACCGAACCCCGCTCCTTGTCCTCGATATCGACTCGATTTAAATCCCGGACCGGTCCTATTCCTGATCTCGATCTCGGTTTCGCTTTTCTTTTCACCTTCTATTCCGATTAATTATTCAATTTTTAAATGTTTTTCAATTTTCACATAGGATCCTAAAAAAAACCGACATAAAAAGTACCTTAAAGGTAGGCTCATATTTTTTTTTACGCACGAGTGAAAATCGCACCGTGAGTGATTCAGCCCTTCTGAAGACACCCCGCCCAAATAGAGAGACAAAGAATATAAAAAGGTTATTGCTTTCACATAAACCTTCTCCAAAATAATTATGAACACAAGAAAAAAATAAATCAGGCAAATTGGTTCAGTCGTTCTCAAGTAACGAACTTGCATACAAGCGGAATTTAATTTTTATTTCTATAGACAAACCGAAATACCTATCACATAAACAATCTAATTATTTAAATATATGTAGCGTTCCTGTAATTATTATTTTTAAAAATTTTGTGATTGATATATGTTTTAGGATTTACTAACCCTGATTCAATCATTTTTAGTTATTCTCACGGAACCAAAAAAAAAATATAACGTATGTTCTTCCGTTGGCTTGTAACTATCTCCATAATAAATTTTATTGAAAGCTGTTTAGTTATAATCACGGAACCCTTAAAAAGTAACCTGTGTCCATATTAAATTTTAGAAAAATCGCTAAACCATGAAGATTCTTATTTATTCTCAATGATAGTTAAAATGTATTTTTTATCTTTCCATTGATTTCGAGCTACCTTTATACTTTTATATTGAATTTTAATTTAAATTCGTATGTTGAAATCGGTTACAAAATAAAGGTTCTTAGTTATTCTCAGTAACCCTAAAACCCATCGATAATTTTATTGTAGATAGCTTTCTCCCACGGTTCAGCCTGTGTAAATATAGAACGAATTCCTTCATCATTTGTATCAACTGTTGCCGTGTGTCCATCACGATATCGATTCCGCCTTTCGTCCTCGATTTCAGCACTTCCGGTCCAGGTCCAGGTCCCTATCTCGATCCTGGTTCCATCTTTCACTTTCTCCACCTTGATTCAATTCCGATAATTATTCTATTGTTAAGAAAGGGTTTTTCTATTTTCATTTCAGGAACCCTAGATACTTCCGGGATAAAAGGAGTTTAAAAGTAACCCAATATGCCCCTCTACCTTTCGCCGTGACCATTTTTACTGTTTCGAATATTCTTTGGACATGCAAATAGACAGACAAAATATTTTAAAAGGATTGTTTGGGTATTTGATATGAATAAATAACTTTATCGACTCAATAAAATGTTTTGTTTCGAAATCATAGACAGGCAATATTATTTATGTATGTGGATTTACATATAATATCCTTTCTGTAAAGAGAATCCTATAGTTACTATTGCTTAGGTGTTTTCACTTGAAATCGATGAATACGTGGGGTAAACTGAAAGTTTGCGTCACTTATAAATAAAACAATTTAAAGTAAAATATCTACTACTTTTCAAAGTATTCTCCATTACATTTTATACACTTTTTCATTCGTTTATAATGTATAATTATGTATTTAGACATGATCTTACCATCTTGATATTTGTTTATTATTTCTTTTTCTTGGAAATTGTTCCTTCATAGAAAAAAAAATATCTTCAACACTCTTCCATTTCTCACAAGGCCACGAACTACTTCGCATACTATTCTATTCTAGTATCAAGCGAGAACATTACACACGGTTTTTCCTGTATTTCCTGTATTGTATTTCCAGATCATATTGGCTACGTTTCGGCGATGGTGCAGCCGCAGGAAGGCGCGCGCGCCTCGTTTCTTCTACGCGCCGACTCCCGCGCACGATCATCTCTGCACGCGCTGCGTACTACTTTGATCGTGAATAGTAAGTAGTATTGATTGTTTTGATTCAACTGCCGAATATTAGATAGGCTGTTACTAAAAAACGTAGCCTTTTTTACATGGGGAAAACTCATGGATACCCGGGAATTGGGGATGGCCGAATGAGTTATGTCGGACTCCTACCGCCTAAACCCATAAATATGTAAGGCTACTGAGGTACTTACTGCTTTCCATTAAGTTCACGACATATTAACATGATCTGAAAATCATCCTATGTAATGGTAATGGCCCATACCGGTTGAGCCAGTAAGGAGAGGTAAACCATTTTAAGGATAACATTTAGGGATACATACTCACAGAACGCAAACTTGACGTAACAGCTTCCGCTGTTGCGTTTGTCCAGTGAGTGACAAGACTCTCCAACACTTTCTCCTCCATCACCTCATTCCTTATTCCACTTTGCTGCTTGGATTGCTTTCCATAAATCTTTCTTTGAATTAAATTTTCTAGTACTGATATTTTTACAATTCAATCATGGCCCGCTACAGGGCACGAATCCTTTTTATGAAGGTATTAAGCCTCATAGTTTCCACGTTTCAAGTACATAAGTCTTCGAAGATTATTGCAACCATCAAAATGTTAATTAATATTTCAATTAGGAAGACACTTTCTGCCTCGAATGCTGGAAATCATATTTTCTAGGTCGATGGCAGATATGCTGTCTGTTGGGCTATTGCTATTTGAAAACCATTTCCTTGTGAATGTGAACTGAAACCACACTATTTTTTCACGTGCGTGTTAAAAAGTGTCTAAAAAACGACCAACCACGAATTACATGATTCGTATCTACCTAGACACATTCTACTCGTACCTGGATCGTGTATAGGTAGACACGTTTTATGTTATGTAGCCGTGGTAGATTTATATAAATACGAGGCCCGTTGTCAAGTCAACTATTCAGCTTGACGATTAGTCTACGGTCTCTTTAAAAGGCCTATGTACAAAATTTAACTCCTAAAAATTTAAGAAGATAATGATGATGATTTGGATTTGCGACAAAAATAAAAGGAAACTTTGCTTTACATTTTTCTAACAATTATAATAATAACAAATATACAAATATTTTTTGAGAGATATCCTAGAATCCTATCCTTCAAGTGAAGCCGACTAAGAACTTCTTGCATTCCAGATCCTGCCATCAGAAGCTCTGTCGCCGGATGCCTTTTGTTGCTACTCTCCCTGGCGTTATATTTGATCAATCCAGTAGTTGTTATTTCTAAACACGTAAGTTACTTCAATTTTTACTTGTCATTAAATTTACAAAGAACGTCTCCATGCCTTTTTCTGTGGGTCACTGGGATATTTTGTATCTACCTATTTCGCAATATGCGACATGTTTAATAATCTCAGTGAGATGCTTTTGTTTTCTAAATAAACGCACTTGGGATCTTTTCCACATAAATTAAGAAAATAAAATTGTCTCGTTTCACATAAATATATCTGGTTGAGTGGAATTATGTGATCAAATTGCATGTATCGTATATTAACTATAGATACCGTCCCTCAATCATATCTGTCCTCAATCGGTGTGAACCGATGTAAGTTCCTTCATCAACTTCGTCTCAATCATATTTTCAATTCTGACTTCAATCAGATTTCTATTCTTAATATCAACTTCTATAAATATTAAATATGGCCATTGTTGGGTCAGTTTCAAATTTCCTACTACTTCAGCAAACCTCCCTACTAGCTTTTTATTTCAGAGTAAACGACTTGGATCTAAACCCTCAACGCTATCCCAATGCGGGTTGAGGGCTGTTCGTGACGGTTATCACCGATGCTTTGATGAGGTCCGGGACCGAAGGCTTAACGTCTCTTTGAGGCACTGAGCGGACAGTGAAATTTGATTTAATTTAAAAACTCGGACCAGGATAGAATCCGGTATTTTCCGGTTCGAAGGCGCCGCTCTCAAATACTGAGCCATAATTGCCCATTGCTCTGTTATATTTCCTAGGATGTATGGGAATTAAAGAGTGTCCATTCAAACTGGTTTTAATCATATGTTTATAACAATAAAGTACTCTGGATACCAATAGTGTTACGCTCAAAATTATTTTTAAATATTTGAGTTCCCAAACTATTTTAATATCTACATATTTCATATTTTTTAACTCAAGAAATATTATTTAAGCGAATAATATTTATTTGATAATGATCACGGTGGGAATGCGGTTTCAAAATTGTTTCCATATAAAATAATTTGTTATCTGTATTAAAGCGACAATAAGACACTGAAATCGTAACTACTGAAGAACGGCAAAAGACAAGTCGAACTCACTTGGTAACATTTTGTACATTAATTATCTTGATTTACAGAACATACATGCTTAATATATTGGAAATTACTGCTTTTTATCAATGCAGAATCTTTCCTATTTGTATGTATGTAATATGTTATGTATAAGTTGTCTGCATTTTTTTTATACGTTTCGAAACATCGCATTGTTCTCAATGCTAACACAAAAAGTGACTTTAAATTCATGTTCTTCGCTGTAGTCGCAGAAAATTTTAATAGTTTCGTTGTTGGCATTTGTGCACACACCTTACGGTTACATTTAAATTATTATTTTTATTTAAACCAAATTGTATACGATATTAAATAATATCAAAAATTTACAATAACGAAAACATTTGAAACAAACGTTCCGTAAGTATTTGATATCGACTGAGAAAAATAAGGGATTCTATGTGTTCTATATCTATGTCTTTAATGTTTCGTGCAACAAATGAATGCCGCCATGTCATAAATAAAGTAAAATAGTTTAAGTGTATAATTATTTTATTATTTTGTCGTAATAAACATTAAAATAGGTAGAATTATTTGGGATCGACCATAAATTACGCGAGCTCATCAATGGGAAAAGGGTTGGACGAAATTTTACCAGATCTTATTTAAGGCGATGTGGATCAATGAAAAATCTGACGTTGACGTCAGATTCAAATTGATTTGAAATTCAAGGATTTTGATTATTGTGAGCTCACGTGAGCCTACCCTCATACTTTATAATGAATTTAAGTTATTAACGTGTTGATATGATGTGCACATGTTGATAATTTAAATTAATTAAAAAGTATGAGGGTAAACTCACGTGAGCTCATCCGCGTATTACCGTATTTCACTGGAGGGGTGGGTCTGAATTTTTTAAAAAAAAACTAACTTAATAAATCATAAATTCTTAATCATTTTTGTTGTAATCCTCAACCATTCAATATCTCACATCAACGAAAGGATCTTTGGGAAAAACTTAACTGCTCGAGGAACAGATGGAGAGACAGACAGCGTCACCGTAAATATTTTCTGTTTAATAAATAACACCTAAATATTTCCAATTTCGTTACCTAACTCATAACATAGATTTATTTACCTCTTTGATGTGTACATACACAAAACATTGTTGTCTTGACTGAGAGAAAATCTTCAACAGGCTACCCGTATCAGCGAGGGCTCTGAGATTTACAAGTTGTTAAACGGGGATATAGAGACCATACACATCAGCTCATACCTTTTCAACGTGACAAATGCCGCTAGATTCCTGAGCGGCGAAGACAGAAAGCTGAAAGTCAAAGAGATTGGACCTTTCAAATACAGGTGACGAGTTCTACGATTGTCTATGCATCTATAATATTGCAGTTTCAACATAGACTTGGGTAGAAGACGAGAACGAAGAAACTTCGTAAATCAAATTTTAAAACACTCTAATGTTGTATCGTGACTGACGAATGGCGTCTCTTGGATAATATGAACATTTTTACTCATAACTTTGCTTTATGAAGTAAAGTGGTAAATATTAGGTCGAAGTAAAACAATATTGAAAAAAAAAATTTGTGAAGATATGAACGTATTCCGAGTTTGGAACATGATAAGTAATGCAATTATCTCCTCTGAAATAAAACATATTCTTTTTTTCAGAGAAATTCGCATCAACAAGGACATAAATTTGGACAGTGACAATGAAATGTTGCATTACACTCCATCCACCAACATCACCCTCATCAGGGAGCTCTCCGCCGCCGATCCGGCTGACGTGATGGTCACCATGCCAAACGTGGCGTTGCTGGTGAGGATCGAATGGAACGAAATTGGATAATTTACTATTTTCTTTATTACTATCTTAAAAGCATTTTAATGATTCTCATTTGAGTTTAAAAATCACAATATGAATGTTTTAAATTGGCAATTAGAGTACTAGGCAAAAAATGACCATATGACCATAAAAAATAAGTGTCAAATTTTGTTTTGAGGGAAATACCAAAGAATTTTCGTTGTTTTACAGCTTAATGTTTTTTAACTAATTTTAATCCTATTTTATGTCATCCTATACATTCCCTGGTTTAATTCATCCACAAATATAACATATTCAGTCGTAAGCGATTGATATGCATTCAATTTAAATACGAAATAGATTTAAATAAAATAAAAATAACACCGTCATCGAACTAAGTTGAAGTAAAAATAGTTCGAAAATATTACATCTACTTTAGATACATTTTCTTTAATTTCATAGGGTCATAAATAAAAACAATTATTTTTCAGTCATAAATTTTAGACTAAAACTAGAGGTGTGTCATAATTTCCATTGCCTGATTTTCAGTCAATGTCTTCAATGATGTCGCACAAGCCCTTTTGGATGAAAATACCATTCAATTTGTTAACTTCCAATGAGAAATCACAAGCAATAATAAATATGTCGGCCCACTCGTACCTTTGGGGGTATGAGGAGCCCTTGATAAAACTTGGTAATAAATTTCTACCTGGATGGATATTTTTCACACAACTTGGGCTTTTGGATCGAGTGAGTGTATAATTCGGTTTTACATTTTATTTTATACATAAAATACGTGACATAACTAATGTCATTCCTATAGTTTCTAGACAGAGAAAGACCGTATAAGCTAGTTGTAAGTGCAGCAAACCACAACAGATTCCAAGTGATGAAGATGAATGATATTGCAGGACTGACTTCTTGGGGATATGGTGAAAAAAGGTAAAGGACCACGAATCGATTCGTTTGTATCTCCTTAACAAACATTTACTATTTATTTTACTATTATATGATTCAAATTTCAGTTCCGACTGTAATACATTTTCTGACGCTTATGAAGGATTAGGTTATCCTGCCGAAATGACTCCTAGCACGAGAGTCAGATTATTTCGTAAAATGCTCTGCAGAATGTTAGATCTAGAATATGTCGATACCGTGATGACTCCGTTGGGAGTTAAAGCTTTAAAATATCAAATTAGTAGGGATGCGTTCGATTTGTCAGAGAAAAACGCGTGTCTTTGTCCAAAAGGCGATTGTGTGAAAGGATACTACGACGTATCGCCTTGTTTTTACGGTGAGTGACCTTTCTTTATTTACGTCCTTATTTTATTGTTTGAGCATTTAGACTTATTGTTTTTTTTTTCAATTCTACTCAGAATGGCATTATAAAGTATAGATGGCATTTGACGTAAAAAAATTGCTATTACATAAGATTTTTTGTCAAGTTGGTTTCAGCTATTTGACATCCAGTACAAGACATAGGTCTTCCCAATAAGTCCACGACAATCTGAGCCACACGTGACAAACGATGATCCATAAGTCCTAATAAGTTTTCAGTTAATCTAGCGAGAGGCCGTACGTTACGGTGATCGATTAACCGGTTCGATATCCGATTAATAATCGCCTCTTGAGAACTTTTCTTCATCAACGCTTATCAATTCTCCAAGCGATACGGTTTGTTAATTGCCACTCAAAGTTACCGAATCTATGAAGAACGCCGGCCACGCTAGTTTTTCTGCAACTTTTTTTTTATGTTTCTAATTTCTATGTTTATGTTTCTAATTTCATCTCGCAGGAAAGCACTGAGCCTTTCTTTTCCCATAGCATGTTGGCTGACTCTGGGTTTTCTTATGAGACCAACAGTGAGAGACTACATTTGGCATCCGCATATCATGATTGGCAATACACTGAGGTGTACTGGTTTCAGAGATGTCTTTTAATCTCTCGATCGCCATTCCATCGAGCTGAATCTTTCGAGCTAACGCTATATGGTTCAAAATTAAAGTTTTTGAAGGACACGTCTACTCCAAGAACTTTAATTTTAAAGTTATCAACTATGACTGGAGTGGGTACAGCATGGGAATTCGACATAATGTTTATGTTGTCCATGTATATTTTTGTACCCACTTCTTGAGAAAGTCTATTGAGCTTTGTAAGCACCACGTGTAAGTCATTAAACGATTCCACCATTATGACTATCGCCAGCAAATTGGAGGCGAGTGAGGTATTCGCCATTGATGTCAATATCATATTCTTTCCCATTTGAAAGCTTGAAAACTTCTCCCAATGTTGTGATGAAAAGGTTCAGATATATCTCCCTGTCTCACTCCAATCTGTAATTGAACTGATTTAGACATAGCGACATCTTCTATACAAACATGTCATAACTTTGATATATCGATAGTCAATGGTACATAGAAACCATGGCAGTAAGGCATACAGCTTCGCCTAGTTTTCGACTTAATTATAGGTTTGTAGTCTATGTACTTTAAGCATAGCGATCATCATATTCATCGGTCTTTTGTATAATACGCCAAAAGGTGTGGATGTGGTCCACGATGATGTAGCCTTTTCGGAAACCTCTTTGGGTGTCTAGAAGCCATAAATTGTAATAACTCTCGAGAGCAACTTATTCAGTCGACTGAAAAGGATGATAGGTCTTCACATCTTCAACAATGACTTATTTTTCGAAGAATAGTACAACTTTTCGGGTGTTGAATTATCGAGTGTGATGAAAATCGGTAATTCCTAAACTACTAATAAGGGTGGACCGCCCGGTCTAAGAAGTTCAATCATAATTCTGTTCACTGCCGGTGCCTTATTGTTTTTTACTTATTCGATGACCATCTTAATGTCGTACAGTCTGACATTAGGATTGTCTGTTGTTGCAATATTAAATCACTTTTGCCCGATGATCTTTAGTTTTCTTGATATCAGATTTTTATGTCAAGGTCTATAAATATCAATACTAAGTACTCGTAATAAACTCTCTTAAAATAAACTTTATTCTTTAAATATCATTATTATTAAAACCAATTATAATTAGAATATTAATGGTAAAGAAATAGGTGATAATTAACATACTCATTGAAAAATAATAATGTAATATGTCGTTGTTTAAGATCTTCCGTTGGCAATGTCACAGGCTCATTTTTTGGATGGAGACCCGAGCTTACTTGAACGAATTGAAGGGTTAAGTCCAGACCCTAAACTCCACGGCAGCGAGGTGCTTATTGAACCGGTGAGTGCTTATGATTTATCGGTAACACAGTTACATATATGACAAATATTTCAGTGGACTTATGAAAACCTATTGTTTGAGTTTTATTTTCTAATACGCCTACTGCTATGTTTGCTAAGAACTGTGAAGCATTTTAATTTAGTTGACATAACTTTTTTGAATTAAATTGTATAATTGTAAAACTAGCTATGGGCTCTATATGCTAAAAAAGTTAATCATATTTATAGTCCGATTATCCTTTTATAATATATTCGAAGCGGTGGTAAATAAATAAATAAATTTATTTCTACTGTCAATAAGATAATAATTTTAAGGTATTCATAAATTTTATGAAAACGATTTCTTTATTTTATTATTATTTTTCATTTAAAACCGATCTCGTCATGAAATATGAAAATTTTTAGCCACCCATAAAGTTTTAACGGGCGATTTATTCGTCAGTTATTTATATAATAAACAAAAATTTTTAAAAAGTCGACTTCAAAACAATAACTGTTCCAAAAGAAATGACCATGCACTAAAAAGTAAAAAATAGTTGCGTACTCTTGTACAACTTAATAATCAACTTACTTTTTCTACTCATCAATATGTAGGTACGATCTATGTGTTTACCACGCAAGAAGGTAGGTAGGTACCTACCCACTTCAAATTTAACTCTACACATACCTATGAATAACAAACAAAGATCAAAATATTTTTTAAAGTTCTCCTAAGTAAAATAAATGAAAAATATTAGACAAGTAGTCTAATATTTTATTTGATTGACTTTTAAGTAAAAAGTTTTGTTAAAATTTTTGTTTATTGTTTGATTTTTAGTGGAATCTGAGGTACACTAACTAATTTGTCTGAATATGGGTAGACCTACTAAACATGCTGTTCATAGATGGCACCCTTAGTGTAAGCCGTTAAGGAGTTCCATTGATTATCATATTCGACTAAGACAATTACTTGACCATAACAACGTTAAGGTAGGTATCTCAAATATCCGGATAGCCTATGAAAGATTCGGCCGTGTATTGTTAATTTGCTCTTAAGAATTGAAGAGTTCCGTTATTTTGTCATGGATCCCTTAATCAGAACCTAACGAAACTCTCATCAAACTACCCTTGAACTACATCCTTTCCAATAAAAACAAAATCATCGAAATCGGTTGGCGTGATATTGAGTTATTCGTCTATTTGTTACATGCATACTTAATGCAAATTTACGACTTATGTGGTTTTCTCAAAGATGACATTGTCCAAACTGGACCAAATTGAAATGGAACCACACGGGAAGCACCAGCTTTCAAATAAAAAAAAATATCAAAATCGGTTCATCCAGACGAAAATTCTGAGGTAACAAACATAAAAAAATACAGTCACATTGAGAATCTCTTCCTTTTTTTGAAGTCAATTAAAAACATGGTCTAGCTGATGGTTGATGTGACTGACACATTGAAAGGTCATGTTGAAATCGGCACTTCATGAGACATTTTTCTGTTTTTAAATAATCCACTTTTAACATTTAAATTATATCTCCAAACGGAAAAATTAGGCTTAGTTGCTATTGTAATACATGAATCGCGTAAATGTTTTCGAGATTTGACGTTAGGGTGTACGGTTTCTCTACTATCGGTTGGTATACACATTACCAATATTCTGGATACAAGAATTGTTTGTTACATAAATAATTTATGTTCTCTTTTCAAGTATGTCTGTATGAGTTTAAAAATAATTTATAATTTCTCGACTAATAACAGTCATCGATTCTCGCTTTGAAAAACAAACACATTTTGATGATTATTATCGTCAGCCCCGATCCATCTCGTTAAAGTGTAAACTTCTTCCAGACTTGCGGCGTGGCACTGACGAATACATTCACGATGCAGATAAACGTGAAAGTGGACGACGTCACTTACAACAATGTCGCTAAGCCTTTTGCCAACATGATGGTGCCGATCGCCTGGTTCAAAATCGTAAGTTACTTTGAATATTTTTTTTTAATAGTCAAGCACCCTAAACCAAAGAGTTTTGATGTAAAAAATTATTATTGAAAAAAAAAGAAGTACTTAAAAATGGTACCATATGTAACTCTATGGTTCTCACTTCTCCGAGAATCAGCCGTGAGATTATTGTAAGTTACGTTGTATAATTAACTTACACTTTATGCGTTATTCATGATCAAATAATATCGGGTGCTTTTGCTAAATTACTCAATATCAGTACTTCTCTATCCTAGGCTTTGAATTCCAAGTTCAATTTCAGTTGTAACTTTATTAGGTGTGGTAAGCATAATTGAATTTTCTTTAAAAAACTATGATCAAGCCTATATCTAGGTATTTGGCTTTGAATCGATAATAATACCAGATTGATAGCGTAGCTGAACATAGGTTATCTATTGATAAAAAGAGTAGACGAAGACAGCAGAAAACACGATATTCGCTCTCGGAAACTGTTATGGTTATGAACTGTTGTGAATTGGATTAATTTTATAGCATGAGATACCACCCACACTTCGGTTTCGTGCGGCGATGACAATTCGTGGCTGCTGACGTCGCGTACGCACTTTCATTTTGTGTACTATATAACTCTACGTTTGCATCTTCGAGGCGTGCCTATGGTTCACGAAAAACAGAGTTTAATAGTGTCAATGTTTTGTGGCTATATGGTGGTGAAAACACCATCCTTCACTATTTTCGTTTATCTAAATACCATTTTTCGTGTAATAAATTTGACGATTACGTGAGAAATAAAAAGAGAAATGTGTGAGACGAGAATTGCCAAAGATATGTGATTTTGGTATGGAGAAACCTATGGCAACAGACTGTATATTACTTAATAAAGACTTAGCAATTCACCATATTGAAACTTGAAACTGTTGCGTGAATTCCTTCCTCACCGACGACGATCGAATACAGATCGCGGCTCTTACACATAAATATTTTCATAACTAAAAATTTGGTTATTCGATATTACTTTAATTAATTTTAACAACACTAACATTAAATCAACTTTCGCGTTAACAACAAATGATAATAATATATTTTACCATTTTAATACGTTTGTGTTTGCCTTAATTTACAGGAGATGCCCGAATTGCTTCCAGATATTAAATATAATGTGATGTGGAT